>NAVB01001814.1:0-28011 GCA_002179805.1 Acanthamoeba lenticulata | reverse complement strand
CCCACAAGCGCCACCGGCGGTCGCGCTCGGCCACCAGCGGATTCCACCGCTTCCTCCGCCAGGAGGCCGCGGACAAGACCGGCGCCGATGTCGACAGTTGCGGCGACGACGACAGCGCCAGCGGCCGCGTTGAGGCCGCCAGCAGCAGCGGCGCGTCGGCAGCAGGCGAGGCTCTCGTGAGCCGCGCATCGAAAGACCGGACGGCCACCTCGCCGGGCGACCTGCAGGCCGGTCCGTCCGCTCACGCTTGATGATCGTCTGCTTGCTTGTGTGTGTGTTGTGTGGTGTCTGCGGCTGACCTTTTGTGTCCTTGTGCGCACAACACAAGTCATCCGCCGAAGCAAGCAGAAGGAGGAGGCCGAGGCCCGCGCCCTGGCCCAGGCCCTGCTCGAGGCCGAGGCCAAGGCCAAGGCCGAGGAGGAGGAAGAGGCGCAAAAGGCTGCGCATGAGCAGAGCGGCAAGGCGCAGGCCGAAGAGAGCGATGAGGCGCAGCATAAGGGACGCGAGGAGCGCGCGCAGCGATGGTTCAGCGACGAGGACCCGGAGCCCCACTTTGCCGACTTGGTCAAGATCGGCGAGGGCTCGTCGGGCCTGGTCTACCTGGCCACCCAGAAGTCGACCGGCCAGAAGGCACGTATTGGGGGGGGGGCTGTCCTTCGCGCATTTGTCTCCTCGTTGTCGACCGAAAAGAATGCTGACTGTGTCAGTCGGCGCGATGGCGGTGCCTCGGCAGGTGGCGATCAAGGTCATCAGCAACGTGTCGCAGGCCAACCTGAGCGCCCTCGAGAACGAAATCGGTGCGTCGTGCGCGCCTTCCCCCCCCCCGGTGAGGCGCCAGCCCTCGTGATGACTCACACGAGACGCCTGGCGGGGGGGGGGGAGCACAGCGATGATGTCGACTTCGCAGCACCACAACGTGGTGGGCTACCTCGGGGCCTACCTCAAGAACAACACCCTTTGGGTCGTCATGGAGGTAACGAAACGAAAACGAAAACGAAATCAAAACGCAAACAAAACTCAAAAATGAAGCTGACAAAAAAAAACATATATGATTGGTTGGGGGATGGCGGCAGCACATGGACGGCGGGTCGCTCACAGAGGTGATCAGCATCTGCAAGATGACGGAGCCGCAAATCGCGGCCGTGTGCAAGGAGGTCCTCAAAGGCCTCTTGTTCATCCACTCCAAGAAGCGCATTCACCGCGACATCAAGAGCGACAACATCCTGCTCAAGATGGACGGCCGCGTGTGTGTCGGTGCGTCGTCGCTTTCTTCGTTCTTTTCTTCGCTTTCGTTCTTCTCGTTCGCTTTCGCTCTTTGCTCAAGTCGACTGCGCGTGCACAACAGCCGACTTTGGCTATTGCGCGCAGCTGACGGAGGAGGTGACCAAGCGAAACTCGGTGGTGGGCACGCCCTATTGGATGGCCCCCGAACTCATCCGCGGCTTCGACTACAGCTACCCGGTGGACCTCTGGTCCCTTGGCATCGCTGCCATCGAGATGGCCGAGGGCGAGCCGCCTTACCTCGAATATCCGCCTCTGCGGGTTCGTCCCCGCCTCGCTTCACTTTATCTCCACCCCGCCAACGCGCGGCCTCTTACGCGTGTGTCGTGTCGTGTCATGTCGTGATGTGTCTTGGCGTGATGTGCGCATGTAGGCTCTGTTCCTGATCGCGACACACGGGTCGCCGCAGCTGAAGGAGCCCGAGAAGTGGTCGAACACGTTCAAGGACTTCATGCAGCGATGTCTCGAAGTGGACGTGGCCGCACGAGCCACGGCGGCCGAGCTCCTCACCCACCCGTTCCTGCGCATGGCGTGTCCGCTCAAGAATCTCGTCCCACTCATTGTCAAGGCCAAGGAGGTCACGCAGGGCCTCTACGCCTCGTCGGCCGCAGCTGCGAGTCCAACTCCGACCGCCTCGTGAGGTTTTTGTATTTTATTGGCGAAACAGAATTAAATTTATTATTTAAAAAATCACAAAAGAAGTTGAACAAAGAAAACCTAAAACTGTTTCTGCTCTGGGTTAACCGAGCCCATTGGCTATGCACGGCTGGCAGAGCCAAAGGTTGCACGAACTTGAAGATCAAGCGGACCAGCTCATGATGTTCCTCCATGGTTGGAGGGTAGTATCGGCAGACACAACAAATAAATGCAACGCACAGGACTTTAATAAATTTAAAAAAAAAAACAAAAATAAAATAGGCTAGTCGGTCAGCAGTCGAGAGCTCGCCGGATGGCGGTCTCGAGGTCCCGGCGCGCATCAGCATCGGCACCTGGGCCGAAGACAAAGTTGTCAACACGTAAACGGACAGCCACGAGACGCTCGAGCCTCGCGTCGAGCTCGAGTTCCACATGCCAGGCGAATTCAAAGTAGGCGTCGGCCTCGGCGCTGACGTCCGCCACCGCCCGCTTGCTGTGTCGCACGAGCACCCAGCCGGCCTTCTTCTTCTTCTCGTCGTCCTTCGGAACAGCGACCTGCGAGGCATCGACAGTCTTGGCAAAGCTGCCGCTTTCGTTGTCCCCGCCCTCGACCTTCGTGTCACTGGCGCCGCTGCTCCCGTTGGTGCTGACGTCTCCCGGGCGCGAGTCGTCGTCGTCATTGTCATCGTCTTTGTCTTTGCCTTTGTCGTCGTCATCACCGCTGCTGTCGGCGCCGGGAGGCAGAGGGCGAACGACGACAGTCACAAGCGCGTCGCCCTTCTCGCGCACAGGCGGGAGGAGCGGCGGTCCGATGCGCTCGTGGAGGAGCAGGAGGCAGGGCGCCAGTACGCTGTCGTGCAGCGTCTTCAGCACGGCGGTCACGCCCCGCGCCTCCTCGTCGCCACACGAACCGTCCGAGCCGTCGTCCACAGGCGTCGCGCTGCTGTCGTACAACTTGAGCTCCTGTCACCACTCACACGTGTGAACACACACAAACACACGAGGGCACTGGGACTGACGCCAGCCGGGAGCCGCACGTTGTGGAGGAAGGAGCGAAGCGAGCTCACGACGTCGTTCTTCTGGAACCGCCTGTCAAACTCGTTGGCCACCACTGCCGAGACGCCCCCGCCCGCCCCACCACAAATCCACAACGATCCACGCACGTCAGCCGACGTTCGCCTCAAGTCGTCACACAACGACCCGGTGGGGCTTCGCTTCAGCGCGCACCGCTCTCCTTGGCTGGCGAGAAGAGCCTCGTGAGGACGAGCAAGAGCGCCTTGAGATTCTGCTCGACCGGCACACCGTCCGCGGACTGAAAGACCACCTCGTCCTGGTCCACGACCGAGGTCCGGTAGGCGATGGTGGGCAGCGACTTGTGGATGGGCAGCTGGTGGAACGGCCGGGCCCACTGCTCGCGCTCGGCGTCGGCGATGCAGGACTGGCCCGCGTAGTAGCGCCCAACGTAGTCCAGCAGCGCGCGTCGGCGGGCATCGCCCTCGGGCGAGTCCGGCAGGCGGATTCGGGTGAAGGCCAGGTCGGCGGCCTCAAGCAGCGACAGGGAGTCGTTCAGGGTCATCCGCAGGCGCCACTTGAATGCAGCATTCTTGGCATTCTTCTCCCACTTGGTGTGGCTCACGGTCACCCGCCCGTCCTTGTGGCAGTTGATGTCTGCACACGACATGATCAGCTCTTGGCCGCCATCAACACGCGCAGTAAGAGGACTCGTGTACGAATTTTCCAGTCGCCGCCGTTCATGAAGGTCTCCTTCTCGGGGCTCTTGGTCATGAACAGGTTGAGGTGGATCACGGCCGGCGCCAGCACAGCTTGATTCACCAACTGCAGGCATCAGGCATCCAGGAGTGAGTTGGTCGTGTCCATAGGGCGATTGGTGGGCGGATAAAGCCGGGAAGGGTTCGTGCCTTAAGGATGCGAAGACATCGGAGGCGCGGCACGACGACCTCGCCATCGTCGATGAGGCCAAAGAACTCGAGCATGGAGCCCACGATATCGTGGATCGGCCCACGCACGACCTTTTCCTGCACGTGAAAGAGGACGACGAGTTGAGGTTGAGATTGTGTCATCATGCGACGAGACGAGAGGGAGTGCGAGTGCACACCTCAAAGACGGCCATGATGTGGTCCCGCTTGGTGGGATCAAAGGCGTTGGCCAGCGCCCAGAGGACGCGCTTGGTGGGCAGGAATCGCTTGAGGCGCTCGTCAGCGGCATCCTCGGCGAACAGCTCCGGCCCATTGAGCAACCGGCCGTCGCTGTCCCACACCTGCACTCGCGCACATACAAGAACGACCGTGGCATCGTTTTTGCGTTTGTGGTATTAGTATTATTTGTTTTTGATCCGTTACGGAGGCGGCGAGTACGCGTGTGGTGGGCGCGAGGCGATGAAGGTCTTTGTGGACGGGCAGGGAGCGGAAGCTGTCGCCCACGAGGCCCTCGACTTCGCCCCATATGTTGTCCAGGTCTGTGTGAGGCTGACCTCCTTCTTGTTGCTCCTCTGACGCGCGTGGGCTGGTTGGCCCCTTGGGCGTCACGGTCTTCTTGACCTTCTTGAAAATCTTCATCTTTTTTTATGTTGTTGCGTTATCCTCCCTTGTCGGGTTTAGAACAACGGTGCTGCAGTGACCAATATCCGGTGCACCGCGTTAAAACAAGAGAAAATCATGAAAAATGAGAAGCGAAAATAAATAGGGAAAAGATAGATTGAGATCCCAATGGCGCAGAGTAGTGAACCACGCGAAGCGAGCGAGCTCCACAATGCGGAGGCTGTGGCGCACAACAACCGCGTGATCTTCTTCAGGTTCGAACTGAGTTTTTTGTAGAATTTACAGCTTAATTTTCTTTCATGCACGATTGTGTTCTGATCAATTTGGCCTTGCAGTCGAATCATCGTGGCGAGCGTTGCCGGCAGCGCGGCTGGCATTTTGGGCGTGACGGGCTTGGCTGGATTCATCTTCTACGCGGCCGCATCGGCCCTCGTGTCGCTGCTCGTGCTTCAGCGAGCAGGCTTCGCCACAAGCAAGTACTTCACCTCGGCTTCAGCCCCATGGACTGAAGCCATCGGCCAAGGCCTTCTGGTATCTGCGCACCCCCTGTGTTCTTTTCTGGTCATGGATAGAAGCTGATGTCTCTTCTCGTCTATCTTCTCACCACCATCAAGTCGTACGTGCTGTTTTGGACGTACGTGATTGTGCTGCACCTCTTGCCCCTCCAAGCCCCGCTCACACTAACGATCATGTCGTTCGCGCTGGCATGTCGTCCGGTGGCTTTAGGCTCTTCTATGGTTTCGCCTATATCTTCTAGATTTCCTGCTACTTCCTCCCGTACACGGTGCCTGAAGCTCAGGCTAGATGCTTGTTCCTTGGTGTCCTGTACGCACCACCTCATGATGATGATGGTGGTGAACAGGAGAATGCAACTTTTTTTTTTTGGTTGGATGCTCTGTGATGCATCAAAAAGAAGAAGGGACGGCGGAGGGTGCGGGTTTGGGTGGTGGAGGAGATGTTCACGAAGTAGCACCCTATTCCATTGGCCCTTCTCCTCATCCTGAAAGACCTTGAAGCGGCCTCTTCATGACGTGGTCAGCTTGTTGCCCCCCTGCTTGTGGGCGACAAGGATAAAAAAGCAAGAAAGAAGAGCAGCCTGGGCTTCAGCCAAATGGGCACACGATTTAAGTGGATATCTTGTTGTTTAATGATCACATGTTGTGCTCAGGCGTTAAGTGCTCTTGAAAATGAGGTCTAAATAATAAATAAATAATGAGGCGTTGTGGCCACACAGAGGGCGGTATCGGTCCTCAGTGCGAGTAGGAAGCGAAGAGGACAGGCGGCATCGCGAGCGGGAACGGGCGAAACGACGTCGATCCTCCAGCGGAATGGGCGTGACTGTGGTGCGTCTGCGGCGGAAAGCCGAGCGAGGGCAGGATGGGCTTGCCCTGGAACGTTCGGAAGGGCGAGGCGGCCGAGAAGAGACCAACGCCCGGTGGGAGCTGCGATGAGCCTCCCGGTTTATCCTGGCAGGCACAGAGCTCCATCGCCGAGGCCGGATGCTCCGACCTCCGACGGCGCTTCGTCAGCGCGCCGTCGTCACATCGGGCGCTGCTGTCGACGGTGGCCACAGAGCGGTTAACGAGGATCGGCGACGCCGAGCCTGATGCCGACATCGGAGACGAGGGCGCGGAGCTGGACAAGGACATCGGCGAGGGCGACGACATATGCTGACGCGAGCCTCTGGCCGAGCCGCTGGCGGCCTTGAGGGCGGGGTCGACGATGGCGCCGACGTCAATGAGCCTCTGCATGCGCTCGGCCTTGAGCTTGCCCTTCTTGCACAGGGTCTTTTGGTTGCTGAGCCACTTGCCCAGGCCGGGGTACTCCTTGTTGCCCTCGGCCACGCGGCAGTTGCCCTTGGCCCGCCGGTAGGCCATCAGCCACTCAAACTTCTCCTCCCATCGAGCCTCGAGGGCTGCGCTGTACTTGGGCTTGCGCGTCCTCTTGACTGGAGTCGTTGCCGGCGACGCCGCGCAGGAGGCCGCTACACTGACGGAGGGCGAGGCCACAGCCGAGGAAGTCGACGAGGCCGGGCTGGGCGGAGCAGAGGACAGCAACGAGGGAAGGGGCAGAGCGCCAGTCCTGAGCGTGCTCGAGACTGGCTCGGACTTCACCGAAACCAGCGTCGTGGTCGGGCTGGGCTGGCTCAACGAGCTGCCTTCGTTGTTGTTGCTGCTGCTGTGGAGGGTCGGAGCGCGGTGGCGTCGGCGGGGTGAGGGGTCGATGTACTCGTCGCCCTCAGAGAAATCTTCGTCCTCGGGCTGTTCGTCGTCACCCTCGTGCTCGTCGCTCTCGCTCGGCTCGCTCGGCTCGTTATCGGCCTCGCTCTGGTGTCGCTCGTGCTCGCTCTCGCTCTCTACAGGCATGATTCGTCGAAGGCGCTTGGCAGGAGACGAGGCCTCGTCGTCGGCGTCGTCCTCGTGGTCGTCATCCCACACAAAGTCCAACATGTGGCTCTGGCTCCTCCGCTTGCGGGCGCTGCGCCGAACAGGCGTCGCAATTGTGCTGTCATCGCTGTCGTCGTCGACGAAGCTGTGGTTGGACTCTTCGCCCTCGTAGGACTGCTGCTGGTGGTCTTCGTCATCACTGCTGCTGCGGGCCGAGTCGGTGGACTTAAGTCGGAGAAGCAGGTGAACGGCCCACTTCTCGTCGTGGCCACCGTTGTCAGTTTTGTCTCCGGCCCATTGATGAACGTCTTGTCGGTCCTGTGTGTCACGACAGGTAAGCTCATGTGCTTCGTTGTCGAACAACGTTGACTGAACAACGAAAAAAAACTCAATTATTTTTAAAGCGAGGCCCAATGAGTTGCGTGGATTGGAGCTGACGACAAATTATTGGGTGCACAGCAGCTCTTACTTGGCCTAATTTGCCAGGACTCACTCTCTCCCCGACGAGAGGGGTCGAGGGGAGGAAACAACAACAAGTGAAGAGGAAGCTGCATGTACCGGTGATGTAGAGCCATTCACAGCGACGCTCTGGCGAGGTCGCTTGTGTCCTGCGGTCATTGTGGGGCAGACAAGTTGAGAATATGTGGCCATCTTTCGCGAAGTTTCTTCTGAAGGGTTGTGGTATGTTGGTGGCTGGCTTGAAAGAGAGACGGGGCGTTGTGTTCGCCAAACTGGCTGGAAGAAGAAAGGGCCCTGGGGCGGAGGGAGAGTTCGTGAGTGTGTGCTCTTGGCTCGGTCTTTGACAAAAGAAGAGCGCCAGGTCCGCTGCGGAGTAAAGCCCGACTGGTCTACGGAGGTTCGTACGAAAATGGGACCCACTCGTGAGCGTGACCACTGGTACCAAGGGCTATGGTGGAAGGAATGGGCAATTGGGGTGGGAATGCTCCTGGCCAGGAAGTGTCGTGCGAAAGGACCGGAGGCCTCGGAAGGTTGAGTCCGGACGCAATAAGTGGAGCCGGCCTATTTGTACAGCTCGAGCCCCACTTTCGTGTTCACGGTAATTCTGTTGTGCTTGGTACGTGACTCTTGTTATTGCTTTTGTTCAAGTGAAAGTGCAACGAGTCTCTCGTATCTATTGACGTAAAGAGGCCACCAACGTGCGAGCAAGCTGGCACAAACCATGACACAGGCCGTCCGCCGAGTCATGTCAGCGACACCAGCTCGGGCCACAGAAAAACGCAAAAGGCTTGCGCCATTCAATGCCAAAGTACTGTAGGCCATTGACCAAGTTCACTTTTGATCAATGACAATCCCAATTACCCCTAATTCTAAATAGTTCGCCGAATTGGTGCCTGATTGGCTGGTGCGCAACCCATTTAGCTGCGAAGCACCATTGGCGGAAAACATAAATACATCGGCATACACAACTCGTTGTTGTTTTTGTTGCGGGCGCGCTGTTGGCCAAGGTTGAGCCACTTGGTTGTAGAGGGTAACCCTTACTCTGCAGATCCCTGGATCGCGGCTGTTGCCGACGAGGCGGCCATCTCCTCTTTGAAGGAGAACAGACACTTGCCGCTCCAGGCCTCGAAGATCTTGAGGAAGTATGAGGCCTCGCGCGACACAAAGTAGAGGTATATCTTGGACCCGAGCAGGACCAGCTTGAGGTCGGCGTGGTGCGACTCCTGCAGGCTCTCTAGCCGCTCGTGCCAGCGCGCCGCGCCCGTGGCCACATCGACGCACTGCAGGTCGAACAGCTGGCGGCCGCCCAGAAAGGCCCACACGCGCACGACGATGACGAATCGCTCCCGGTACAGCACGGCCGAGGTTGACACCAGGTCCGAGTCGTGGAACACGTTCGGCTGCGTCCACGCGCATCGCGTCGTCGGCACCGCCGCGCTGTCAAACACAAAGCCACCGCCTTGGCTTCGGGCCGTGCCCGTGCCCGTGGCCGTCGATGCCATTGGCGGGTCCGAGACCCGCCGCGGGAGGGACGGCTGTGCCGATGGCGGCGGTGATGGCGGAGGCGGCGGGTAGGACGAGGAGTAGAGCGGGAGGACGGAGGAGAGCGATGAGGAGAGCGACGTGAACGGGTTGGATCGAATCAGTTGCGAAAACGAGTCGGCGGCCATGCCCGCCGCCTTGGGGAACGTCGCCGCGAAGCCGCTCCGATGTCTCGCGCTTCGGCTTGTCCAGCCGGTCCCGGCCGTGCCACGACTGGCCTCATCCCCTCGTCCGGGGCTGCTTCCGCTGCGCTGCAGCAGAGGCCTCTGGGCAATCGGCTCTTGTACATCGCCGGCGGCATCATCGTAGTCAGCCTTGTCGGCGTCAGCGTCGTCGACGCCGTCCAGGACGTGGAAGGCGAGGCCCAGGTTGGACGAAACAAGAATGCCCTCGAAGCGGCCCGGGGTCGAGGGCCCGCGGGAGCCCGGGCGG
Organism: Acanthamoeba lenticulata; assembly: GCA_002179805.1. Classification (NCBI taxonomy): domain Eukaryota; phylum Discosea; order Longamoebia; family Acanthamoebidae; genus Acanthamoeba; species Acanthamoeba lenticulata. The sequence continues at coordinate 18,716 of NAVB01001814.1, read as the reverse complement.
GGCATCACCGGCGACTCGCCGCGCTCGAGGAGGAACACGCTCTGGTCGTTGCGCAGGACGTGCGGAAAGACGCCCACCAGCTTGGAGTCCTCGATCCGGATGATGCGATAGAAGCAGTTCTTGTCGCCGTTGGTGTCTCGCTTGTAGAGCAGGACGTGCGTCTTGCCCAGGAGGAACGACGTGCGGAAGCCAAAGATGTGGAGCTCTCGCGCGTGCTCGTCGTAGACCTTGAGCTCGTTGTTGATGGCGCAGGCCAGCAGCGGCTGCGGCACGTAAGGCGGTCGCAGCACGTTGAGCGTCATCTGGCCTGGGAGACCTTCAGCGTTGTCCCGCCGCTCCTTGATCTGCGCCCAAAACGTCAGCAAAATAACAAAAAAACCAAAATAATAAATAAATAAATAAATAAATAACTATGATGGAAAAAGGTTGGGCCTTGCCTTGAGGCTGGTCTTGTCGAGCCACAAGAGGCAACGCTTGACGCCCGACACGACGTCGTCGGACGTAACCGCCACCACCAGGTTCGCGCCATAGACCACGCCCTGCACATGTGCCGTTTCCAATGAGTCACGGCTACGCGCGCGATCGCGTGCGAGGCTCACCGGGCGCGCACCGCTCGGATGCGGGCCTCTGGGTGGTAGTCCTTGACCAGGTCATGGAGCGCCACCGACGGCCCTGCAAGCACACCATCATCGTCATCATCACCATCACCATCATCATGCGTGAGCCAACGGAGGCAGGACCCAGAAGGAGACGCACCAGGGCGGCCGGTGCGCTTGAGGTACCACGTGATGCTGCGTTCGCGGACGAACCAGACCTTGAGCTTGTCCTGGAAGAAGCAGACGAGGCGCTCGCCGCGGCTCGTGGGCCAGGCGGCCTCCCACAGGACGCGGGCCGATTCGAGGTGGAGCATCTTGACGAGCGCCACGTCGTGTGTTGGGACGAGGCAGGCGCCGTATTTGCCGTCCTGCTTGACGAGGCGCTCGTAGTCGTCCCAGCTGGCGAAGCGGGGCTCAGCCCGGAGCACGTCCCGCACGCGCTCGTGGGCCACCATGAGCCGCGAGAAGTCGAGAACGGTTGTGCCGAGCAGGAACAGCGCCCCGGCCCGCTCGTTTTCCAGGTAGGGATCCTGCGTCAGGCGGTACCACTGCTTGCACACGAGGGCGGCGTTGGTGATGTCGACGATCTCGTGCAGATGTGACAAGATTCCAAGCCACAACTCTTCAGGCAGCAGCCGTGCCGGGCTGTCGACTACCTGCAGCATAGCAGAAGGTCCATCGAGGGGCCGCGGAGAAGGCACACCAAAAGACGGCGACGGCGATGTCAAATCGGGCCTGCGCGAGATCCAGTACCGAGGCTCCTCTGGTCCCTTACGCATTTGGCCGTTTCAGAAAGCACCGAAACTGTCCGTGGTGGCTTAACTAGTATGTATGAATGCAATGCGAAACGAACAGCAGCTCCCCACAGACACCACAGAGAACAGCTTCTGTCTCGTCAGCCCTCTTTGCACTTCTGTTGCTTCATTCACGATCCTTTTCCATTCATTTTCTTTTCTTCCTTCCGCCGGTTGGATAACAAACATACAAACAACTGAGTTCGACATACAAACAGACTGCAAAAGTAGATCAGACATGAGGAGAGTGCCTGCAGGGCTGAGGAGAGTTCGAGGAGCTTGGGAGAAGGAGCCTGTTGGCGGACGACTCCTCATGGAGGAACTCAAGGCGCTGGGACCACCCTGGCTTCTCTTCTCCAGCCCAAGCACCCGACGCGTTCTCTTCGTGTGCCAACCCTCCAAAGAGGTGTTTGCTGCCGAGGACATGTCCTGGTATGCCAGCACCTTCGACATGCGTATCGATCGGCACGACCTCGTTGTGTTTGGTGGACACACGAACAATCGTGGCAAGTGGCAGGTGGACATCAGGCGAGAAGAAGAAGGTCTGTCCCACCGCTTTGTGGCCGACGTCACGGTGGATGGTGTACGTCATAGCACGATGCTTGATGATGAATTGCACAAGGCAGCCTCGGTTCTCTCCGCCTACCGCGCCCGCTGCGCACTAGGGAGCTGACCGAATATGTCATCACAATGGCGGTGCATCAAGAGCATCAGCGACTTGCAAACTGCGTTTATCTCGAAGAGCTGCACCCTCTTGACAGTAAAAACACACGTTGCCAGCCAAGGGACAGAGAGCATTTGGTGCAATATGCATACTTGTTCAATTGAAAAACTCGAAAAGTGGTCCTATGTACAGAGGTTGCCTCAAAACAAGGCCCGAAGGGCCGCGTTGTCTGGAAACTCGTTTTGTACAATCTTGTGCATGACGAGGGTCAGCATTGCGGCCAGCAGAGGACTCAGTAGTGAAGAGTGGGAGAGGTTACCTCACGTGGCGTGCCGGATCGTCCCGACAAACTCTTGCTGGCACCGTTTTTGAGCAGGATCTGCACAATCTCCACATCGCCTCGCATCACGGCGCAGTGCAACGCCGTGTCTCCGTATCTGTTGGTGGTTGTGGTGCACAGCAGCCCGTGTGTGAGCACAGACTTCGACAAAAGACGCGGAGGCGCGCACGAGTTCTGATTATTGACAGAGGCGTGGTGCTCCAGCAACCACTGCACCACCTCGGGTTTGCCATGCAGTGCCGCGTAGTGAAGAGGCGTGTCTGCAAGTGGCGCCAATGGATTGAGGTTAGTATTCTTGCCCTCATGCTCGAGCTCGATTCGAGGGTCCAGTACCGCCGTTCTTATTGCGGGCGGTGGTGTTGTTGGAGACCATGCCGTAGACCTTGCCCTCCTTGCCGAGGAGCGTCGTCAGCACCTCGAAGTACAGCGCGCGGGTCTCTGGCTTGGGAGCCTTGCCCGCCTGTAAGTGTGTGTGACATTTCTCGCTTAGGCCTGAAAGACGACGCAATGGCGAGGTCAAAGCTGCGCAGCCGCACCAAGTAGTGGAGTGGCGTGTTGAGGTCGTTGGTCTTGGAGTTGGCGTCGGCGTTGCCCTCCACCAGTAGCGCGTGGGCGATTGCCACATTGCCAGCTCTGATGGCCAAAAGTCAGTGCAATGCAAGGACCAGAGGGGTGGGAGGGCGGGAAGGCGCACTTGCAGGCGACCAGAAGCGGACTCCACCCGATCCCGTCCACGATGTCCGCGTTCGCGCCATTCTGCAGCAGCAGCCGCACCAACTGCAAGCAGTTTCATTTATGGTGAGTTCGTGATCACTTTTTTAAAAAATAAATAATCCCAAAAATAGGTTTACCTCGAGGTTGTCGGTCTCGACAGCCGTGTGAAGTGGTGTGCTGCCCAGCGCATTCTTGGCGTTGACCACGTCGGTGTTTGACCGCTTGCCCTTCCGCGCGAGCAGTTTTGCAACGCCCTCGGCGTCGCCTCTCTTGATCAGGACGTGGATCGACTCGGCTGAGTCCTTCTCCTGCTCCACCTCTGCTTCCTCATCACGGTCCTTCTTCTTTGCCTTTTTGCTTGCTTTGGAGGCCACTTCCTCCTCAGATCGGCTCTTGCCCTTCTTGCCCGCCACCTTCATCAGCGTCTTTGTCAACTTCTTGGTGCTCCATTTGGCGCTCTTGGCTTGCGCGGCGGCCTCGGTGGTGGACGACGCTGCAGCGGCCTCCTGGTCGTCAACTTTGGCGAAGGCCGTGGTCTGGCGGCCTCCGAGCACGATGTGGCCCTCCGACCGGAAGGCGTCAGTGTCTCGGCGAGCCGAGAAGGGCAACCCACTCACCGTTGGCGCCGACCGCCACACGTCGTTGTCCGCTGCAGACCACAACGAACGTCAATCGTAGCCACAGGTGGAAACGACAAGAATAACAAGAATACTCGTGTTCGCGCCACCAAGGATACCAACGAACGCAGAAAACAGGTCCATATCTCGTCCGCGGACACACGAAAATGAAAGCGAAGAAGTGGGTGAAGTACCATTCTTATAGCGAAGACCCCTGGGTCCCGCGCTGCGGCTTCCGTCAAAGGCTCGCCCGCCGGTTTCGTTGTTGTGGCCGCTGTGCGAGTTGTCGTGGTGGCTTTCGTTCTCATCATCCTCGCGTGGGGACTTGTCGACCGGGACCACGGCCGCTTTGCTCGCGTCGTCGACGATGGCCGAACGGGGCGAGGTAAGCGCGTGCAGACTCCAGGAGGAGACGAGCCTTTCGCGAAGGCTACGGCGGTTCTCCTTCTTCCTCTGCCTCTCGAGTGTGCGCACATCCGGCGAAGAAGACGTTGTGGTCGAGGCGCAGGCCGAGGTCGGCGAAAGCGGAGGCGAACCGGGAGGGGACGAGGCCATAGATGTGTGAAAGTTAGGTGGACAAGCGTGGAATGACTCGGGGCGAACGCTCACGCCGTTCTTCAAGTGCGATGTGAGCAGCAAGGAGCAGAGGAAGGTTACGTGCTGTGCGGTTGCCGGAGATGGACTTGACAGGCCGGTGTTATCTTCGTCGGTCGTTCCCGCCAACCGCCAGCCGACGTTTACGCCCATTGGTTTGCGATTCCTTTCGCTAAACGTGTGGCGCCATCATCGCGGACAATTCCGCCGTACACTGCTCGTGTACACAACAGCAACCGTTTGCTGTGCTAACACCTCCTGAGACAGTTCCATCTCTACGAGTTGTTCCGGGGTTGTTCTCCCTTTGTTGTTGTATTTGTTGTTGCAGCTCTCTCGAGTGCTCCGCTCGAGGGAAGCAAAACAGATATATCGGGAAAAAGGGAAAGAGACGGCTGGAGAGATAGTGGTTTGGGGGGGGGGGTGAAGATCACACGGCCGGCGACGCCGCGGCACTGCTCGCCGGCGAGGTCGACGGTGAAGGGCTGGCGCTGGCAGTGGCATTGGCGGCGGAGAAGACAATCTGTCCGGGCGTCAAGTTGGTCGCTGAAATCAACGAAACGGGCACGCACCGGCGGTCAGTGGTCGGTATCGCCCAAGCTCCTTCCAGACAACACCAACACAAACAACAAGAAGGGGGATTGTTGGTCTACCGGAGATGACGGCGGGGTTCAGCGGGCCCTCGTTGAACGGAATGAGCCTGAACACGCCGGCCACGCCGCCCGTGGGGGTCTCGGCCGAGCTGACGCCCACGAAGAGCTGCGTGCGCGACGCGTCTGCGCCGATGGCCGTGAAAAAGTGCTGCGTCTGTTGGACAAAGCTCACGTGTGAGTGCGCAATGGAAAGCTGAAAGTGCCGAGGGCTCGGTCGTACGGGGAAGAACTGGAAGTTGGCCGTGACGGGGAACACCTCCAGACGGCTGTTGGGGATGAACGAAGCGTTGACGCCCGAGCCCGTGCTGGTGATGCCGCTGCCGGCCTCAGCCGAAGTCGCGTTGCTGGCACCACCGGCCTCAGCCGCAGTCGCGTTGCTCCCGCCGGCGGCGGTGGCGTTGCTGCCTTCGCCCACAGCGCTGCCGGAGCCAGCCGCCGGGCACATGCCCAGGTCGACCACAGCGTTGCCCCTGTGGGACGGCGGTGAAAGCACGTTAGTGATCCACGGTCGGACCCATGGCATCAAGAGGCGAGGCAGGGGGCTGCCGTACGCAAAGGACTCGGGCCGCATGAAGTAGAGGCCGCCGCTTCCGATGGGCAGCGCCTCGTCGCCGTTCTGCAGCGACGAGGTGGCGCCAAAGAGGTAGGCGCCCTGGAGCAGGGGATTCAGCTCCGTGCCGCGGTACAAGCGGCCGCCCAGCACGGCCTGCGGGTTGTATAGCTGGCGGCAGTTGTGAGGGATCACCGCCGCCGGGAGCACAGAGGAGGTCGTCGACAGCCCCGTGTTGTTCGCGGCCGACGTGGCGTTGTTACCGCCCGCCAGCGTGGCGTTGCCGCTGGCCGTGGCATTGTTGCTGGCCGTGGCATTGTTGCTGGCCGTGGCATTGGCGCCGGCACCATCGCCGGCGGTGGCATTGGCGCCGCCCGCCAGAGAGGCGTTGTTGGATGTAGCCGGGCCGCTGGTCGCCGTAGGGCACCTGGAGAAAGGAACGACCAATCGTGAGCACGAGAAGGAAAAGGACCTAAGCCCTCCAAATAGTTGATTGGAAGGAGCCGCGCGTACAGGTCGAGGCTCTGGTCGACGCAGCTCCAGCCTTCGAGGATATCCCAGCCGTAGTTGGCGCCGATCTGCTCCATGATGTTGACCTCCTCGTACCGGCCCTGGCCGCGGTCGGGGACGATGACGCGCGCCGCAAGACTGCTGAGGGTGGCGTTGTTGCCGCCGCTCGTGGCGTTGGTGGACGCGCCTCCAGCGGAGGCGGTCTCATTGGCGGCGCCGCTCGAGGGACAGGCAGCGCCCTCGGACTCGGCCGGCGGGCTAAGGAACTCGAGCCCGGCGGGCGCGTGCATGCCAGTGGCAAAGATGGTCGTGGCCGAGGCGATCTCGGGGCACGAGAGCTCGAGCTCGGAGAGGCGCAGCACGGTCGTGTTGCAGCTGGCGTTGGCCGACAGGCTGTTCAGGTCGAGCACATGCACCTTGCCCAGCAAAACGTCTGGAACGCCCAAGTCAGCGACACGAGTTCGTGCCGTGGCGAACGGGAGTGTTGGCGCACGACGGGAAGGACGCGTACCGGGATTCTGGGCGTTTTCGAAGGGGTCAAAGGACGAGCCGCCGTCGCCGACGCCCACGAACAGGAGGCGCGTGCCGGGCGCGAATTCGAGCGAGTTGTCGGCGTTGCCGTTGGCGAAGGGCCAGCGCAGCTCCAGCAGGTTGCGCGAGAGTCTGCGGTCCGCCACCACGGAAGTCGTCTCGTTAGTGTCGACTCACGCATTTCCACTTCAGGAGCTGCACGTACGTGGCGATGCCCGTGCTCGAGTTGAGCCGGTACTCGGCCAGGCGGTTGACGTGGTTGAGCAGAGTGCTCTCGTCGGCACACGAGTCTGCGGCGGACGGGGTTGTCGTTGACTCCGGCGTCGATGGTGCGCCGCCCGACGTGGGCTGCGCCGAGAAGTAGACGTAGAAGAGACCGCTGCTGGCAAAGTCAGGCGGGAAGGCGATGCCGAGTAAGCCCGGCTGGTCGGGCGATGAAGACGTCGACGAGAAAGAGGAAGATGGTGAAGCTGAGGCCGAAGGCGATGCTGAGAGTGGGGAGGCCGCGGGGCCAGGGGAGGCCGAGGCGCCCGCGCCGGAAGCTTGCGACGTAAAGATTTGGCCGCTCAGGTCCAGGATGAGCCGCACTTGCTCGACCTACATGATGAAACCTCGGGCGGTGAGCCAAGTTCGAGAAGGGAAAGGGACCAGTCAGTGTGGACGCGAGTCACGTACGGCAGAGGAGTCGTTGTTCAGGGTGACCTCGAAGACGCGACCGGACCGCGTGGCCACGTACATGAGGGCCGGGCAGCCGGCGAACTTGATGGAGCTCACGGCATCGATGCCCACGAGCAGCGGCTCGAAGCTCACCTCCACCATCGTCTGGTTCGTTCTGCGTGGGTCGAGTGGTCAGTGGTCAGCTCTTCAGTTCGAGCCCTAATGAGCTCATGAGGCGGCACGCACACGTTGGGGCACGTGAAGGCGAAGTTTTCCTCGCCGTATGTGGGCATGGCCGGGAAGAGGCTGCCGACCGTGCCGGCCGACACTGTGCCCGAAGGGGCGGGCGAGGCTGCTCCCGAGACGGCCGGGGAAGCGGAAGCCACCACGCCGGAGGACGCGGCCGGCGAGGGCGATCTCGCGGGCGAGCCTGAGGCCGCCGCCGACGCGGCGGGCGAGGCTGTGGCGGCACCAGAGGCCGCAGGCGAAGCCGAGATCGAGGCAGCGCCGGAGGCTGCAGGCGAAGCCGAAACTGAGGCTGCGCCAGAGGCCACAGGTGAGGGCGATCTCGCGGGCGAAGGTGAGATGATGACAGCTCCACCAGAGGCCGCGGGCGAAGCGGAGATCGACGCCGCGCCGGAGGCCGCGGGCGAGGGCGATCTCGCGGGCGAGGCTGCAACTGAAGCGGCGGGCGAGGCTGTGGCTGCACCAGAGGCCGCGGGCGAAGCTGAGACGACGGCCGCGCCGGACGCTGTTGGAGAGGCAACAACGGCAGCGCTTGCAGTTGGGCTTACGAGACCAGCGGCACCAGAAGGGACAGCCGAAGACGAAGGGCCAGCTCCGACTAGGGTGGCATTGCCAGCCGCGCTGGGGGAAGGGGATGCCGCCGACACGTTGCCCGTGCCGATGGTCACGCTTCCACCGCGCGAGCCGGCGATCGTGGGCTGGCCGATGAAGGAGCCCGTCGCGCCCGTGCCGCTGATGGTGACGTTGGCTGCCGAGAGAAAAAATGATCAGCGTTCAAGCACAACGTGTGGGAGGACGGGGCGGAAGTCTACCTGTCACATTTGTGACATTCAGGGTGGTGACGCGGCTGGTGGTGTTGAGCGAGGTGATGGCTGTAACCGTGGGCGAGGCGGCTGCGAGACTCGTAGCGCCTACCGTGGTCAAGGTCTTGGTTTCACCTGCGGCACGTGATTGTCAATTGTTAGAGTGCGACGAGTGTTGAGGCTCCGACGATCAGTGTGGGCAGCGTACCGTGCACGCTGGCCAGCGCTGCCAGGAGCGCAAGCAGAAGCAGCACAACTTTCATCACTCGGGGCAGGTTGATGAGGATGTTCGATGGTGGGGTGTGCTCGAGCGTGGGGATGTGAATGCTACTCGGCAAAATGGGGCAGGCCGCCTTTTATGGGGGTGCCGTAAGCTCCAGCGACCTGATGAAGGGCTCATCTCTCTGCTGAATTTCGGCCCCTGCTCGGGCACGAGCCTGATGGAATGGCGCTCGGGGCCATTTGCTCTTGGGCACGCCACTGCGGGCGTAACAACAACATGGCCCGGTGGCATTTCTGGGTGGCTTAAAACTACGGAGCAAGCTGATTGGCCTAGCTCAATGGTCCAAGTACCTCTGCAGAGATTGCAGGACGTGTCAATCTTGAGGCAAAGACCACAAGCATAGGATGACGTACCGCGAGGTGTCAGTGGGCCACCACAGGCGTGAGAAAGGCAGGAGCAAAAACCTTTTCTTCTTCTTCTTCTCTTCTTAAATGATCATGTCGTTCTGCTGGAGCAGGTCCAAGAGGCCTTGTATCTCAGCGTTGGCCTTTCTCATCAATGGCAGGCTGCACTCGTGATAGGGACCGCTTGATTCCGTTTGTTGGTCCACAGTGAAAAAAGGGAACTGGATGGTGTGGCCCTCTTGGGCATCGTTGATCGCGAACTCCTTAAACGAGAACTCGCTGGTGCGCGTCCACTTGTCCCTCACCCGGATGAGGAAGTTTGTGCCGTCCGCATACTCGATGAGACACCGGGGAGAGCGAATGAAAAAGCTGATGGGATCAACAAGGAGGGGCGGGAGAGTGAAGTCCAGGCCGTAGCTGCAAACGACCTCGTCCTCCTGAGTCTCCCCCTGGCGGATGTCGACTTCGAGGCCGTGCCGTCCTCGATAGGCCTCCAGCACAAGCCCAGGGGACACGAGGCGGGTCAGCTTGCCCATCACGAACCTCGTTCTCTTTGCACCCACGAGAAGCTTGGGTGCAGCTCTCTTCGCGTAGCGCTTGGCCTGATGATTCAAGTGGCCGAGAGCCAGCTCGTGGTGCCTCTTGCTAGTGAGCATGAAGCGGCGCAAGTCTGCTGGTGGCAAGGCTGCAAGGACGATTAAGAGAAGCTCGTCGGGGAGCGATTGCATGGACGTAGTGCTGCAGGCAATAAGGCTCAGAGGTCTTAGGAAGAAAAAGGGGGCCGATCGATTTTGAGGGCGTGTGGTGAAGATCAAGAGGTGGCGAGAGCAGCAAAAGGCGGTTAAGGTGGTTTTCTTTTCATTTTCTCTTTTCTTTAGCTTGGCGCAAGGATGGATGACCACCCAAGCACTGACTCACCCACCCAGGCGCGTGTTGATGAAGTCATTCTATATTTTAGACTATGGTGCATGGACGTAACTCACCCTCATGAATGCAGGAAAACGGGACCTGGTACTCAGTGCTGGTGACGCAGTGCCTCCAGAATGATCTGCTGCGACCGCTGTCGCTTACTGAACCTCTGCCCAACCGCATGCACGTCGGTCGGTCCGAGTCAGAGCGCCTCATCGGCCGCGGCTGCTCGAGGGAAGCCCCTGGTACGGACTTTCCCCAAACGAGAGCTCTGGAGGTAGCAGGGCGAGCTGTCAGCGCTCAGATATCATGGCGCTCCACACCATGCAGGACCGCTTGGCCAGCTCGTCCACTGGGCGCGCATGCAGGACACAGATGAGCTCATGATCATCCACATACGGTCGGCTCCCTCCTGCGGCCGCACTCACCAAACCTTGTCAAGGAAGTTGCACGGTGGCATTTCAGCTCATCCTTCTTGGGCACCAGCGATTGGCACGCGAAAGCAGAGGGCGAGGAGCACTTCACGAGGTTCGGCGAGCACTGCCTGGCCGGCACGCCCGGCGCCTCGCTCGTGCTGGGCCTCGAAGAGGGAGCCAAGAACCGGCCCAACGAGTTCTTCGTAAATGCCAGTGAGGTGGCTCAACCCATCCCAACTCTCCGCGAGCCGCCCATTTCTTTTTATTGTTGTGCCTTCAATTCACAGCGCCCGGCTGGCACGCTCAGAGGACGGGCCTCAATGATTTCGAGGAGACCAACTTGCCTGAGCTCCTCAAGACCGCTCAGGCCAAGGCAGAGGCCAAGGGCGCCAAGCTGCGGATCGGCGTTGTCGGCGTGTGGACCGAGGTCAAGGTCACGTGGGTTGCTCTCGACCATCGCTGGCGTAGGCCTTCGGATCTGAAGACGTGTTCTTATGTGGTTGACGTGCAGGTGTCGTATCTGTTGTACGACCTGCGCACTCGGCTGCGCGTCAAGGACTTGGGCACTTGCAGCGCCCTGACTGCCGGCGGCTCGCGCGCGGACCACTTCACAGCCCTGAAGCACCTCAAGACCGTCCTCGGTGCGGATTCTCTGCTCGGGATGCGTTTTTTTCGCACCACATGAGCTCATCGTATGATGATGAACTGAACTGTTGCTGATTCGATGGAAATGGCGACGACGGTGATGGTGCTGCCATCTATGGTGTACAGGGGTCACCGTGACCGACAGCGTGGGCGACTTTGTGGCGTGGCTGCTCCCAAAGGCCGACTCCCTGCTGGGCCTCCCACCCATCTCCTACGACTACTGTCCCACCGTCGTCGGGGAGGACTCGGAGCCCCTCCCGCTCAGCGACGAGGACATGTCCATCGTCTGGTTCGTGCCAGTGCGCTCCGCCGCGTAGATGGTGAATGTCGACTTACCTGGGCCGAACCCGCAGCTATTTGTTCCGGAGCTCGACGCGGGTGAGTCTGCACCACTTATCCGGCGGCTTCTCCGGGTCGCTCGTGTTCCGGGTCAAGTCCTGCGACATGGTGGGCCACGAGCAGCCCATGTTCGTCCTCAAGCTGGGCCCGCGCACCGAGATCGCTCAGGCACGCCAACTGACCTGTCGTCGCCTGTGGGTGGCCGTAGCTGTGCTGACGTCATCCCCCGCGGCGGCGTGATGTGTCTCGGCCTTGTACAGGAGCGGGTCAACTTTGAGCGGGTGCAGGACGTGTTGGGCAACAACGCGCCCACGATTCACGAGTACTCGCCACTGGCCCTGCGCTCTATTGCTCGCATCTCTGCGTTGGGTGGTTCTTCGATTGAATGAACCAACCTTTTGGGCGTCTATGTGTGCAGCTTCATCGACTACAAGACGCGGTCCGGCATCAAGTTCGCCTACGCTGCCATGCGGCAAAAGGGCAAGGGCTCGGCCACGCTTCGCTCGCTCTACCTCGAGGGAGCGCCACAGGACGACATTGACGACATCATCAACACGGCACTGGTCGAGGTCCTCGGCCGGTTCTACCGGGCGGCCATCATGCGTCCGCTCAAGCTGCTCGACTTTTACGTGCGTCCGCCTGCGCACCGCGTGTGGACCATGCCGTGCACGCCCGCCTGACCTCTTTCCCTTCCTCGGCCACGTCTCTTCTGCATCGTCGTACAGGACTTTGACGGCGTCGGGTGGTCCTACGCCGCCGGCGGCACCGATCGGTGCGCGCGGCTTGCCCACCAAGCCAGGCCTGCGGCTTGTCGTTGACGAGGGTGTTGGGCGGTGGGGGAAACGAAATGGTGAGCAGGCCCGACAAAGTCGCAGAGCGCGTGCGCGAGCTGATGGGCGTCGAGGACGGCAAGCAAGAACGTCTGGAGTTTGCCGGGGGCACCAGCTTCAGGAACGTCGCGCTCTTCCTCGAGCACGACCTGCCCAAGCTGCCACGCCATGCTGGCGAGGCCCACCTCGTCTCCATTCAGGCACGCTCCACTCCAAATTGAATTAAATATTAATTAAAAATATAAATATAAATATAAATATAAATATAAATCTAAATATAAATATAAATATAAATATAAATATAAATATAAATATAATCAGAATGTTAATCAATTATTTATCTCGTGCAGCACGGGGATCTGAACGCGGGAAACATCATGGTGGACGACCACCGCAACATCTGGATCATCGACTTCTCGCACACAGGCCCTGGGCATGTGCTGAAGGACGTCAGCAAGCTCGAGTCCGACACACTCTACTGCTTCACCGCGCTCGAGAGCGAGGAGGACCTGGCCGAGGGCATGCTCATTACCAACCTCCTCCTTCGCGTTCGGTGCGGCCCGCCTCGTCGTCGTCGTCGCTGTTGTCGTCTGTTCGCGGGCTGCTGCAGGCTCACCATACGCGCAGGGACCTGGGCGAGGACCTGCCCGAGACGCTGCCGGGCCTGCACCAGCCCAAGTTCGTGCGGGCCTACCACACGGTGCGCACGCTGCGCAAGATCACGGTGGGCATCGTGCAGGGCCGGCGCGAGCCGCTGGGCATGGCCATCCCGCTGCTCCGCTACGCGCTCCACGCCATGACCTATTCGCACCTCTCCCCGCTCAACCGCAAGTGGGCTCTCGGTCCGTATTCTTACGCGCCTGTCCTTGGCTCGCGGGCTGACCGGTTGTGTCTCTCTCTCTCTCTCTCTCTATGCATGGTGTGGCCATCGCGACGTCACAGCGGCGGCGTGTGGGTTCGCCGAGGTGGTGGCCGCGACCTATTCGAGGCACGAGGGCCCGATCCGCGTATACTGGCTGCCCCGCGAGGCGATGCCGCTGGTGCCGGGCCGGCTGGGGATGACCATCATCCCGGGCCGCAAGTGGCGCGACGAGGGGCTCGACCTGGACGAACTGCGGGCGCAGGGCGTCGACCGCCTCCTGTGCCTAGCCAACGACCAGGAGCTCTTTGAATGCGGCGTGCGCAATTTGCGCACGCTGGCCGAGAAGCGCGGCATCGTGTTCCACCACGTGCCCGTGTTCTTCCACTCGACGCCGTCGCTCGAGCAGACGGCGGAGCTCGTGCGGTGGATAGGCGACGCCCTCGTCGCCGGCCAGAACGTGGTCCTGGTGTCGTGGAGCGGCCTCGGCCGGTGCGGCGTGCTGGCGGGCTGCACCGTCCTGCAATACGGCGCCGCGGCGGGCGACGTCGCGACGGTGGTGCGCCTTGTGCGCGAAGCGCGCAACAACCCGCGCGCCATCGAAAGCGAGCGCCAAGAGCACTTCCTGCGCGCCTTCGCCCACCACCTCCGCGAGCGCCACAACCAGCACGAGAGCGCCTTGTAAGGCTCCACAATGTGGCTTTGATATGTTTTTAATTCTTTATTATTTCTTTCTTTTTTGAGTATTTGTTTTTGAGATATTAGTCGAAAAAGATTTCCGACGAGCTTCAATTACAAAAAGGCGCTTCCTAGTCGCGTGCGAAGGTCACGCGGGTGGTCGAGGGCGCCCGCCCGCTGAGCAGCGGCGTGCGCGCATCGGCATCGAGGCCCGCGCCGCCGTCGGTGGGCACGTCGGTGTTGATGGCCACCGAAGAGGAAGACGAAGAAGAGGACGCCGGCGGGGTCAGGATGCGCTGCTTGCCGGCCGCCTTCTTGAGGCCCAGCAGGTTGTTGTAGCTGCTGGCCTCGATCATGCCCGCGCGCCCACGCTGCGGGCCCGCGCCGGCGCCCGTAACCGATGCGGCGCCGGCCTGGATGACCTGGTCGAGCGGGTTGCTGCGGAAGGGCAGCACGATGGACGACACAGCGCGCTCCAGCCGGCGCGTGTCGCGGTCGCCCAGCGGGTTCTTGTTGAACCGGGGCTTCATGCCCTGCGCCCGGAGCGAGTCCATCATCTCGCGGTTGTTGTCGGTCTCGTCGGCGATCTCCTCCTGGATGAGCTCCTCGATGATGTCCTCCATGGTGATCACGCCCTGCACCGTCACCCGGTCGGCCGGGTCCACCACCAGCGCCATGTGGCCTGCGCAGATCGCGGGTTCAACTCCCGTCAGCATCGCATGCTTTTTCGAAGACAAGAAGAAGCAAAGAAGGGCGAAGCGTACTCTGGCCGCGCTGGAAGAGGTCGAGCATGGGGTGGAGGGGCATGTCGGCGCCCACCGTCGGAAGGCGGTGGAGGTTGAGCTCCTCGATGGGCACGGCGTCCTTGGGCGACAGCTTGATCAGGTTCTTGACGATGAGCATCCCGATGATGTTGTTCTTCTTGTCCTGGTACACCGGCACGCGGCTGAACCCGCTCTGCAAAATCTGTGGCGCGCGTGGGTCCGTCAGCTTCCCTTCAAGCCGACCATTGGGAGGGACGTCGAAGAGTACCTTGTCCATGGTCTTCTCGTTGAGCTTGTCCGAGAGGGAAAGCATGAAAACCTTGGCCAGCGGGGTCATGCACTTGGACACCGTCTTGACCTTCATGTCCAGCACACCTAATGATGACGACGGTGCGCGACGGTGAGACCATGCGGCCGACACAAGGGAGAAGGCGAATGAGAGCGCACCCTTGATGATGTTGGCCTCGTCGACGGAGAGGCCTTCCTCCTCGCTCTCCTCGAGGTGCTCGCCCCGCTCAGCGGCGTCGAGCGTCCGCTCGCGCTTGGCCGCGCCCTTGGCCTGCGTCTCGCGGACGTGGAGGCTCACCAGCTCGGCAAGCTCTGCGGAATTTGAATTATTATCCACATTTTATTTTAAAAAATTAAAAATGTGAATAATTAGAACTAAATGAAACGCACCAGCACGACGGTAAAAGGTGCTCTGGGAGCCGGCCAGAGCCCAGTCGAGGATGAGGCTCGCAGGCCAGGCAAGCGGGTAGAGGAGCGCGATCAGCGCCCAGGCCAGCCACACGAGGTTGCCGCCGATGAAGAGGCCGTACCGCGAGCCCAAGGCCTGCGGCATCAGCCTACGCGCACACAAGCAGCAAATGGTAAGCATCTGGTGGGCTTGAAAGACCGCCGTTCGATTCGAGCTGAAGCGAAAGAACGTACTCGCCAGCGACCAGAATGGAGCCGACGGCCAACAGCACGGCCGGGAGCGGTCCAAAGAGGCTGGACCACGAACACAAGTGAGTCTCCAGCCCTCATTGTAGGGAAGAGCAAAAAGGTAAGCGTACAAGTAGAGGAGGACGGGAAGGGCAGACATGACCGCGGCGTTGGCGATGAAGAGAGTAGCCAAGAGCAAGTGGCGCTTCTTCGTCACGCTTGCAATTCGCGAGGCTGAGAGGCAAGACCTCATCAGATGAGTACCCCGGACGGGTTTGGGGGAGCGGAAGGAGGAGGAGGACGTACCGTATTTTTGTTCTCGGGGTGTGCCGCCACCATTGATGAGGATTTGGAGGCTCACCATATCGGTGGACATGAGGCTGATGGTCAGTGTCGAGAGCATGCCTGAGCATGAGAATGGCGCCGATACATCAGCCAAAAAGAACGAAAAAAGAACAAAGATCGAAAAAAAGGGCTCACCTGCGAGGCAGAGAAGGACGAAGCAAGAGCTGAGCAAGATGGCGAAGCTGGCGCCGACTGTGGGGAGGTGAGCTATCTCGACCGTCCCCACATGTGGAATGTCAAAGGCCCAGTCGGCCCGGACCAGGTGCGGCCCTGCGCCAACGGCCAGGCTGAGAGCTGTGAGCGCTGCATGCCGGCTTTTCATGTTTGTTGTGCGATTGTTGAGTTTTAGTGTTCGCTTCTCTCTCGCTCTAAACGTCTATCCAGAGTGGCGCTGAGGTGTAGAGAATTCAACTGAGACGCCGCAGTTGGCCGTTTTGCAATGGAATTGGGGAAGCAGTGACGAGAACACACGGCTCCGGTGCGAATCACCGTGATCCGAGCGCGTGTCCAAAGGCCTCAGTCAAGTTCGGGATGGGTTTCCTCTACGTTTCGAGGTCGGCCACCCGGTGTACACGCAGCTGGTTCGTGCTTTCGCCGACTTCTCCGTGGAATCGCCGATGAGCCCGAACTGAAGGAAAAGCATTTCATAAATAATAACTAAACCGAGAGAAAATGGAGAAGCGGATGCTTCCTCGAAGGCTGTAAGATTTCGTTGTTACACAACACGCGCGAGGAGATGGGTCGACTCGAGGCGCTACGTGAGGCGCCGGTCTCCTCGCTCATCGTGGTGGCTGTTGCCGTGTTCACAGACGGGTTGGTGTACGGCATGGTGGTTCCTATCTTCGTGCCGGAGGTGCTGCAAGTCACCCCCTTCCAGGTACAGAACCTCCTCCCATGGGCCCTGCAGCTCCTTTCTTTCATGCCACCCTCGTCCGCCAACCTCCTCCGCCACCACGTGTCTTGTGCTTTGGTGCCGCCCACTCAGCTGGGCGTCTTGTTTGCTGGCTACGCCGGCGGCCTGCTCTTGTTCACGCCACTTCTTGGCATCCTCGCCGACACGTAAGGCACCCTCCTCTTTGAGCTCCGGCCTCCGTCTGGTTCCATAACCGGCAGTGTGGCTACACGCAATGGCACGTGCTCTGCACATGTGGTTTCCCAGGGTTGGACGGAAGTGGCCCATGCTGGGCGGCCTGGTGGGCCTGAGCGCCGCCACCATCACGCTGGCCTTCACCCAGTACTGGGTCCCTCTCGTCACGCTCATGGCCACAGCTCGGACGGTTGTAGCTGACGGGTTCTGTCGTGCGCTGCAGAAACTACCCGTTGATGGTCCTGGCACGGTTCATGCAGGGCGCGAGCTCAGCGGCGACGTGGGTGGCCGGCCTGGCGCTGCTGGCCGACACCTACCCGGCAGAAGAGCTCGGGAGCGTCATGGGCATCGTCATGACCGCGATGTCGCTCGGCATGCTGATCGGCCCGCCGTTCGGCGGTTTCGTGTACCAGTTTGGCGGCTACCAGATGCCGTTTTTCCTCGCTTCTGGTCTCTCTGGCTTCCATTCTCCTCCTTCGCTCGAGCTCGGTCACGGGACTCACGGGGCCCTCGTGGGTGGCAGGCATGGCGCTGCTCGACGCCATCGTGCGGGTGGTGCTCATCACGGAGCGCGTGAAGCCAGCCCGCCTGTATGACAGTGACCAGGGCGAGGCTGGAGACGGATCAGAGGCCACCGCCAGCACGCACTTGCTGGCGCAGCACCGCGGCGAGGACACCACGCCGATGAAGGGCTTTGGCTACTGTGCGCTTTTTCCCAAGAGCCAGCCGTGTCAGCCCTCCCCACTGATCAAACGTTGTATTCCACTGCAGCGACGGCCGACGACGTGCTGTACACCGATGAGGACCTGGAGAAGGTGCGCCAGCATTTGCCGCCGCCGGTGGCCAAGCGGTCGCCGACCTTCTTCGAGATCCTACTCAACCGCAATGTGCTGGTCACCAACATTATCGTAGCCCTAGGCGCCAACGCCATCACCGTCCTCGAGCCCACCCTGCCAGCCGTCCTCCAAGGTTTGTGTACCATTAATTCCTATTATTCATTTTAACTCGAGCTATAGCTTAGCCGTGCCCTGTGTTCATACCAGAGCGCTTCAGCGCGTCGTCGGTGGTGATCGGGCTGGCCTTCATGGCCATGGCCCTGGCGCACGGCACCATGGCTCCCCTGGTCGGCTGGCTCTCAGATCGGATCGGCGGACGCGTTCCCATGCTCGTCGGCCTCGTCACGCTCTCCATCTCTCTGGTTCAGCCTTCGCCTTGCACATGATGGCTCAAGTTGGCTTGTGATTAACGAAGGCGATGGTGAAAATCGTGCAACAGAGTCTGCTCTGGATGCCCCACCAGCTGTGGTTGATGATCGTCATGCTGGTAGCCGTTGGCGTCACCTCGGCCTGCGCGCTCACGCCGACGCTCTCTGAACTGGCCGCGACTGTGGATGCGATGGGCGGGGGAGTCTACGGCCGGGTCTACGCCATATTCAACTGGTTCTACGCCTTTGGCATGTTGGGCGGTACGGACCTCTTCTTCGACCTGATTGCTCTTCCACTTTTGATTGACATAAGAGTCTGCGCCATCCAAAGGGCCGCTCATTGGAGGCGCGTTAGTGGAGTGGCTCAGCTTCAAGACCATGCTTCTCCTTTTTGCAGGTTCGTTCTCGTTGCCCATCTGGAGGTGGGGAAGGGACTTGACCGGATGTCTGACACAACTCACGTTCACGATCATGATAGCCGCGTGCGTGGGCTTTGTACCCGTGGCTGGTTTGCACTGGTGGACGCTGGCGCGCAGTCCCGCCCGTGAAAACGTGGACGACTCGCCCCTGGAGCGGTAACCATTGTCGACCGTCACACGTGTAAATATGTAGTTCTTGGCCTAGGAGCTCCTGGAAGTGCGGGAGAGAACGTGTCATCTTCTCCCCAACAATTTTTTGGGGTTTTTTGTTTTATTATTATTATTATTTTCTTTTTGGGTGTTTTACGCGCCACCGCCCCTCGCTAGATGGAGAAGGAGGAAGGGCATGGGCCACAGGGGAGGAAGCGGAGGATAATTACGATCCCAGAGCTTCTTCTGCAGTA
>NAVB01001813.1:0-13236 GCA_002179805.1 Acanthamoeba lenticulata | reverse complement strand
GGAACAGATCCCTAACCCTAACCCTAACCCTAACCCTAACCCTAAAACCCTAACCCTAACCCTAACCCTAACCCTAACCCTAACCCTGTTTGGTCATATTGATGCTGATATTTTATTTTAATTTTTTGTGCACATATTTTCAAACATATACATGCAAAAAACACACACACACAGATAGGTTGCTTCCAGAGAAAGATGAAACTTTGGAACATTTCCAAGCCAGGTTTAGTGATCTTCTGAATGTCTCTGTGCCTATCATGAAGTCTGTTTATAATAGGTATGGTTATATATCTGATTAGTTGATTGATTAATTGATTGAAATTTAACTTTGTGTGTTTGTGTTTGTGTATGAGTGTGTATTGAATTGCAGGCAAAATGTGGAAGAAAACCACAAAAAGACTCTCAAGGCTGCCAATACTCCTCGAGTGAGTGTACAAGCCAGCACCCAACTGGCAGGGATGGAAGCCAAGATGCAAGGAGTTTTGTCGGCTGAGGAAAAGACCCAGCGTCATGCCCTCCAGACCAGGCAGATCAGGACCACTGTTGATGATGATGAGTGGGCTGAGCAATCTGGCCACAAGCGCAAACAGCCTACCAAAAAAGGCAGGAAAGCTGGTAGTGCGTGGTATCCCAAAAAACCCAAGTGGATGACAGATGAAGAGGAGGAAGAAGAGGAAGAAGATAAAGAAGAAGAAGAAGAAGAAGAGGAGGAAGAAGAAGAAGAAGAGGATGAAGAGGAAAGAGAGTATGAAGTAGAAAAAGTACAGCATATGTGGGTCAACAGACAGGGAGAGCTGACTTGTGAGGTCAAGTGGAAGGGCTATGGGGTCAAGCACAACTCCAACATCCCCTTCCAAGAGATGGGCCACGCCCTGGAACTGGTGGAAGAGCACCTGAAACGTACTGTCTTTGCCAGGAAAAATGCTGCCCACAAAAAATACAACAAATAAATACCCCACCACTCAGATGGTGGCCAACTTGGGCGAAAAATGTTGTTTTTTTTTCTTCAAAAAATCAAACTTTGAACAAAAAGTGAAATGGCCATAAAATAGTACAAATCGAAAGCTTATTTATCATATTTTTTTGATTTTGTGTTTTTTCATTTGTGACCTTTAAAAACCTTAGTAAAAAACATTTTGGCTCAATTTGGCAAACATATGTGCTGGATGGCAATGGTGTGTTTGCTCTCACAGCTCAACAAATGCTTGGTAGCATGTGATTCCTTTTGCTGGCGGTGGAACAGGAGCAGGGCTTGAGCAGAACATGCTCCACATGTCCTGCTCTGGCCTTGGCATCCAAAAGGTCAAAATTCCCCAGCAAAATCTCTCCTGTTTTCAGCGAAATTTCCGACGTTTTTCACTTTTCTCCCTTCCTTGGAACCTGTATGCGTCATGCTATAGCTCATCTTGTAGCTCTTGGGCTGTTCTTTCTAATAATATATGAGTTGATCTTGTACGACCCCTTAAAACAGATAAAATTGCCCTTTGTTGCCCTGCTTGATCACAAATAAAAGACATTCATGAGCTGCATACTTTGATGCCATTATGTAGATAGTGTATTTGCATAAACAAATTACAAAATAGTTTTTTTTTCAATCTTGTTGCCTTTTCCCCCATATATGTAGCCACATACTAGCAATAAATCCTGGAGTTAGTGTTTGAGCTTATCAATTTGCATTGTGAGGTGAGTGCTTGTTTTTTTGGATTTTTCCATGCTTGGTGTCTTATATTGCACTTGGCAATATGGAATTGCCACCTCATTTGAAGATGTTTTATGTCATCTCTCAAAAAGAAGTGCAAGAGGTACAGGAAGTGAAGGTGGAAAGAGTATCTTAGGGTTGGTGGGGATGGTGGCAAGTTAAGATAATTGTCATTCTCCAGCCTCTTTTTCCCTGACATTCCAGCCTTTGAATGAAAAAGATTTGGGGAAAAAGGGGTTAGTTCTCCCACTAGGGACATGATGACATAATATTAATAATTAACTATAGTTGTAGCTTCCATGGGCACAAATGTTATACTTGCAAACAATGAATGTGACTTTACATCCAATAACCTTCACATTACATACAAAAAAGGCTTCATACCTGTCAGCATTGACTCATTATTGATGAAATGGAACCTGCCATTCTGGTAGATGAGCCTCTTGTTCAAAACAATCAACAAAATAAAATCTCATCATCTTCCTTGCTTGGTTGGGAGCAGAGGTGTTCTTGCCCTCATTACACTTCATTCTTGACGACGCCGGTGGTGGTGATGCAGTTTGGATCGCAGGCGGATACGCACTGATGCTGGCAGTGCCACATTTATCATCAGAGTGCTGCCGCACGAGGAGGCCCTGGTGACCGACGAGGAGGGCGTGGCCAAGCTCACCCACAACCAGGCCCTGTCCCTGTCCAATGGGACCCGCCTGGCACTACCTACCTCGTGCGGATGAGTCCTCCGGCCCCCTTATTTTTTGCGCTTCTCGCGACCTGACCGCCACACTGCTGGGGGAGGGGGGCGACGGGTACCTTGGCTGTCCATGCGACTTGGCCACGAGGCCTCGCACAACGCTTCCACTTGTCCACTGACGGGCGGCTGTTGCTCATGTCCACGCTCAACGCCAGCACGTCACTCACCTGGTGCACCTGTCCTCACATTCCTTATTCTGCCAGCCAATCACGGCGACAAGCTCGGGGACCAATGTCACGCTTTTTCATTTGAGCAAACACTGCTGCATCTCTCCTTCTGGAAATGGAGCGCCAGGGACCTCCCCCCCACTACCGTCTCGGCCATGCAGTCCTACCTTCTGTTTCTCGGGTATGACCCCTTCATTTTAGCAGTCACCACACAAGCGCCCGCGCACACGCACCCAGGGGAGGCTGCTGGCAGGTTGCCGCAGGCCCCCCCTTCTCCCTCTTTTCCAACCACGGAGGGGGCATGTGCACTGGCGGGTCGCCGTGCACACACACCCAAGGGGTGGGGCTGCTGGCAGCTCGCCGCAACCCCCCCCCCTCTTTCCCACAAACAACGCATGTGTGCACTGGCGGGTTGCCGTGCACACACACACCCAAGGGGTGGGGCTGCTGGCGGGTCGCCACATGCACCCCCCTCTTTTTTTTTCCCCACAAACAAGGGAGTGTGTGCACTGGTGGGTCATCACTATGTTCCCCTTCCCTTTGCCGATGTTCTCACTCCACTTTTTATTTCAACTTGTTCACAGGGGCGAACCCAACAGGGCGGACTCCCTCGGGCAGCATCTGTGGCAAGGGCACATGGCAAGAGTCAACAAGGACACGTGCACAGCGTAACCAGTGGCCAATGCTTCCCTTGACCTCCAGGTGACGCCTTCCACCCCTTTTCTTCTTCTTCAGTCCTCTGTTTGCATCTTGGGTGTGGATGAGCTCACACATGCCACCTTTGATGTTGTTTGTAATCCCATGTGACTAGGCGACAGTGGAGTGCATATGTGCAAGCGTGACTGCAGAGGAAGCACAGTTTCTCGATATCAAGGGGACAACGAGGCGCCGGGGCTAAGATCTTTCCTGCGGCTCAACAACAACGCCAGGGCTCGGGCAGCGGCTGAGCAGGAGGAGCAACACAAGAAGGAGAAGGACTTCCTCACGCAACACATTGCTGAGATGATGGCACTCCTCGTGGCACAGGCCAAGCAGCTCAACCTGAGCGACATGCAGATCCAGCAGCTACAGGAGAGGACCACGGGGGTCGCCGATGCCCTCGCCAGGAAGGAAGCGGAAGTCGAAGGCTTCCTGGACAGGCTTCAGCTCGCTGATGACGAAGCCGTACTGCTGAAGAAGCAACTCGCGGAGACGACAGCGCTGCTGCATGACTGGCGTGCCGAGCTAGTTGCCAAGTGCCAAGAGCTCCAGCAAGCCCAGGCCAGCCAGGTCGACGACGAGGGCAAGAGCGGCCAAGCGGAGCAAGCACTGTCAACACTCGTGGGGCAGCTCACGGTGCAGTTGGCCATGACCACCCACGAGCTTGACAAGATCAAGAAGAGCAAGTGTGTGCTGGAGCGCGGCCTCAGGGTGCTGGTGCACCCAGAGCAGGGCAAGCCTGTGGTCGAACTATTATCGACCGAACACGAGGCCTATGGCCGGGCACTAGCGGCCACAGGCAAGATTCTAGCGGCGGAGGAGCTCGAAGGATGGGACAAAGTCGACATCCTCCATCCTACAGTGACCCCTGACGGCCAGAAGACACGCATCTACATGCGTCCGACCGCCGACCAAGAGGAGGAGTTTGCATTGGCAGTCATCCCCAGGCTGAGCGAACTTGAGACCGAGCAGGTGCGCCATGCCTGCTTGGAGTTTGCAAAGCTGCTCCAGCGCCAACGCAATCACCTGAAGCGATCGGCGGCCAAAGAGTTCGAGGGCCCATGCTTCGGCCATGGCATCCGTGCCGGCTACGTCAAGGGTGAGGCATATAATACGTACTACGCCCGTCGAGGCGCAGATCCAGCCGACTGGGCCGCCAACTCTCACAACGGCCAGATCTTCCTGCAGCCCCTCGAGGAAGGTGTGCGAGCATGCCTCCCAGCCCTCTACTGGGAACGCCGTGAGTTCATCGAGGCAAATGGGCTCCCTATTATTGAGGGATTGTCCAACATCATCAACCTCTTCTCGACCGTCAACTACCAGTCCTGCCAACACACTGACAAGGACATGCCCAAGGGCTACGCATTCGGGCTCTGGGTCGAGGAACACGAGGAGGGCTGCGAGCGTGAAGCAAAGGGACTATCATGCTGGGAGCACTGGTACCTTGCATTCGGCGAGTACAAGATCAAGGTGCGGCTTCGCGATGGGATCGTGATTGCATGGCAATCAGCACACGTGGTGCATGGCACTGTCTGCATTCGTGGCAACCTGGACAAGGCATGCAACTCAGTGGCACGTTCTTTTGTCACACAGGTCAAACAAGACCTCTTGTATCGTGTGCGTAAGCAGCAGCGCCAGAGGGCTGCGGCTACACACAATAATAAAGAATGAATGGGTATGCACCATCACTCAGCCCAATTCACTCCATGTGCGTCCCCCCCCCCTCTGCCCCAAAGCCCAAGTTGCTGAAAAGGGGCCATCTTATCTGCTCCGTTTATTTCGTGCTGTTTACCACTGCGCGTGTGGCTCGCGTGCATGGGCGCTGTCGTCACCACGCTCGAGGGCCACTCCAAGGCCGTCAATGCCTGCACCTTCTCGCCTGACGGCCGTCGCCTCGTGTCGGCCTCGGACGATCAGACCGTCAAGGTCTGGGACGCCCTCGGCGGGCGTGAGATCACCAAGATGGGTCTCGCCGACATGGCCATGAAAGCGTGCGACATCTCGCCCTGTCCGACTGCACGGCCGCCGTACGGGACGTGCTCTCTGGCGAGCTGCTGTTCTTCCTGCGTGGCCACACGCGCACGGTCAACACGGTCCTCTTCTTGGATCCGACTCGTGCGGGAGGACTACGACTTCTTCGCGGGCTTCCTGGCGCCACTCTCGCTGGTCGACTTCTCCATTTGCCTGAAGGACATCAACTTTGACAACCTGTCCACTGATCTTTTAGACTCTACCCGGTCGAGGAGCTCGCCCCGGCGCCCGCGGTCAGCACAGTCGCCAGCAACACACCTGAGGCCGGCATCATTGGCCAATGTGTGCAAGTACTCATCTTTGCTCACCAATATCTGTCGCAACACACACACACATATGGAGACTAATCTCCCGTGGATTGGTTCTTCACATATGTTGATTATTTCTGGACAGAGTTCGCGAAGGCTCAAAGCTCAGTGGGGAGAAGATCACACGGCTGGAGGATACGCTTGATGAGACACTCCCCACTCTCATGTGCTTGAGCTGGCATGTTGACCTCTTCTTCCACTTCCATGTGCTCCAGGATCTTTGATGTCTTCCCTTGCTCGCCCACTGGCTGCTCATGATGCTGCCTGTTTGGCTGGAGCATTAGCTCTGTGTGCTGTTGTGGCTGCAGTTGCTGTGTCATCATTGTCATGTTGTAGGTGTGTTTTCAAGTGCTTGTGTACTGTGTGGGTGGAAGAGTTGAAGTAATGGTGTTGATAAAGGTGCAGCTGGCCACACTGTTTTATTGCCAGTGTTGCTTCCACATCTCCTTCCTCATTGGCTGGCTTGCCCACATGGGGCAGCTGTCAGTCAGTCACTGTGACCTCCACACACAGTTGACGTCATCCATTCATGGCATTTTTTCCTCTTAAGCTTCAAATTCCTAAGCCATATATATATTAATCAAAAGACTCCGTGTTGTGCTGTGGACCACTGAAGAGGAATAATCAACAGAATAACTGCTAGAGAAGAGAAAGGCCACAGGTTAGAAGGGTAATGGAAGACGGTGACCAGAGTTTATTGCATCAGTTTGTTTGCGATGTGCGCAGGAGGGGGTCCCGTTGGGTGGAACCCAAAAAAGCACCGACTGTGTACAGCCCAAAACAACACAACCAAGTGGAGGTGTACATCGGGAACCTACCAGCATTGGTGCATGCCCTTCTTCCTTTCATTTGGGTCCCCTTCCTTGCATGTGTTGTCTGTTGGTCATATTAAAATTGTGACTTAGTGTGATGAAGATGACTTGTGTGCACTGTGTCGCCCCTCTGGTGCAGTGCGTGTTTGTTCCATCCGTGGGCGAGCTAAACGAGGGTATGCTATAATATAACTCCTATTATGAAGCCCTTTTATAGACATATCTAACCCTGCACCATGTAACAAAGGACGAGGTATGCTTTTGTCAGATTTGAGGACGTTGACGGGGCAGAGCACTTCTTTCAAAGAGGGAAAAGCACTGATGAAGAGGAAGACAACTTCTTTCAGGTGAGACGTGGGGATGGCATTGTGATGAATGGGCGGAAGGTACAGATCCCATCACCACAGCTGTTCATCGCCTAATTAATCCAACATCATTCCCGTGCCTTCAGCTCATTGTCAGCGGGCGAAAGCCAAAGAGCCTTGTGCACAAAGGGACGCATGACAGCAACTCCCTTAGCCTTATACGCATAGAAATGGGAAGTTGGGTGCAGCCTGGTGTATTTGCCCCTAGGTGGAGTGCTAGTATGTTGTACCCCCTCCTCCTCCTCCTCCAAACCCATTTCTTTGATCTGGACTCAAATGATCGTTACCCTCTCACAAACAAATAAGGAGGAACACGTGTGAGGTTGGACTTTGCCAAGCGGGAGCTGGTCATATCCTTCGTTGACCAGTGTCTCTTGTTCGAGGCCATTGTCCGCTTCTCAGGCATCAGGCAAATGACTCACAAACAAGAGTCGGTTGGCCTGATCCATCGGTTCTACGTTGACTTGAAGTGGCCACCCACACTCCAGTTCATCTCGGACACGGCGGGCCCCTCATGGCCGACTAGCCAGCGCCTCACCGGCCTGCCCTCGAGTGGACCAGGCGATCACACCAAGGATCTTTTGGGCGGTTGTCTGGTCTATCTACTCGATATCGGCTCAGAGGT
The DNA here is from genome assembly GCA_002179805.1 of Acanthamoeba lenticulata. Lineage (NCBI taxonomy): Eukaryota > Discosea > Longamoebia > Acanthamoebidae > Acanthamoeba > Acanthamoeba lenticulata. The sequence goes on along the minus strand of NAVB01001813.1, from coordinate 5,779 downwards.
CTCGCGGCCATTCTCCACTATACTTGCAAGGCTGAAGCGAAAGCAGTTCTACACGGCGGCGGATGCGTATCAGTATGTCCAAGAGCCCAAACAAAGTGCGCACTTGGTCTCTAATCCCCAGTCGTTCGAGGGCATCGATGATCGGCTGTGCTACGCCCTTAGCTGCCTGCTGTCTGCTGGCTACATGCAGCTGGAAAACGTCACCCACGACTTTGTGGCCAGGCTACAGCAACTCAAGTGCAAGGCCGATACTGACCAGGCCAAGAGGGCACTCTATCGAATGTATGGAAAACACAAGAGGTTCTACAACCTAGGGACATCTTTCCATCGTGCCTGGCATCATGCTGGAGAGGCAGAAACTGAGGAAGGTGCGAGCTTATACCAATAGGTTGGTCTTCTTTTCACCTTAGTTCAGCAGTTAATCCACACTTTCTACAGACATCCCGGCCAACCACTTGTGGATAGACAGTGCTGCAGTCACTCCAACTCGAGTGCTATTCTTTCCTCCATCTGCTGTGCAGTCCAATCGAGTCTTGCGCCACTGGGAGGCTACCAAGCAATTGGGTTCTTACTTCTTGCGTGTCTCCTTTGTTGATGAGGGTCTCAACCAACTTTGCATTCAGGAGAGCTCTGTCAATCGGGTATGTACATGCATTACCTGACCCTTTCATCTAATGCTGCTCTAATCCTCTTGTGTACATTCAGATGATTATGAACAGAATTGCTGATATCATGGACAAAGGTAAGCTGTTTCCTTAGCACTCATTTCATGGCCACAGAGTATTCTCAAATTGCCACGCAGGTCTTGTACCACCTGTGGGAAAGCAGCACTTCAAGTTCCTGGCTTTTTCTTCAAGTCAGATCCGTGAGTCCAGCTGCTGGTTCTTCAACATCAACAACCCTTCCAAGACTACCATTGCAGATATTGTAAAATGGATGGGTATGCCCCAGGCCAGAGTGCACCATCCCTCTCTTGTGCTTACCACTCTCATCAGGGAATTTCTCGACCAACAAGGTTCCAGCCAAGTATGCTGCACGCATGGGGCAGTGCTTCTCCAGCAGCAAGGTTGGAGTCGCTCATGTGCCTACAGACCAAATGACCACCATTCCTGACATCATCCGGAATAACTACACATTCTCTGATGGGGTTGGCAAGATCTCACATTCTTTGGCCATGATAGTCAGTAAGGCTCTTGGGCTGGCTTACCTGCCCTCTGCATTTCAGGTGCCATCCTAGCCTATATTGTGGCTAATGTTTTCACTCACTCTTTGTGTCTGTGCTTAGATTAGGTTTGCTGGTTACAAGGGTGTAGTTGTTGTTGACCCAACTGGTGATAACAACACACAGCTACAGTGGCGGCGCTCAATGTGGAAATTTGAATCAAACCACAATGTACTTGAGATACTCAGCCACAGCAAGTATCTTCCTGGTCATCTCAATCATCAGGTGATTGCCGTCATGAGCAGTATGGGTGTCCCTGATGTGGCATTTCTTGATCTTCAAGCCTCTCAAGTACAGCACCTCTCAACCTTTTGCAAGCTGTGGTTGGTCACATGTCAACTTCACTCACCTCCCTTTACCAGGTGTCTCAGCTCAACAAAATGACCTCAGATCTGGACTCTGCCTTGTCTGTGCTGCGCCAGAAGGCCACCCCACTTCACTCTCGCCTTTCAGACATGCTCTGGGCTGGTATGTTGTGTTTAGGGAACCTGATTCCATCAATTCGTGTACTAACCAGCCATCTTGCCTGACAGGCTTCTCCACCCAGGAGCCTTTCTTGCAGAACTGCCTGCAAGCCATCAGAAAGGGGTTGCTTCTTGATATCAAACAGAAGGCGCGCATTTTCATTCCCCAGGTACAACGAGCTGTCCTCTCAGTACATGAACAATAACGTTTACTTACCTGTCTTGCTTATGGGCAGTCCCGTAACCTTCTGGGAGTGCTGGATGAAACAAATACCCTGGAGTATGGTCAAGTGTTTCTCCAATACTCAGCAACAGTGGCTTGCCCATTCAACACAGAGTTTCACCACAGTGAATACTCCTCCAAGGTAACCTTGATATCTTTATGATGGGCATGTTTCTAACTTGGTGTCACCAGCCTGTGAAAGTCCACAAAGGCTGGGTAGTGGTGGCCAAGTGTCCCGTCCTTCATCCAGGAGATGTGCGGATGTTCCAGGCCATCGATTGCCCAGCCCTCCACCATATTGTTGATTGTCTGGTGTTTCCCCAGAAAGGCCATCGACCACATCCAAATGAGCTGGCAGGTGAAGGCACACTTCTTTCTGTCATAATCATCATCAACACAGTTGCGTGCTGTACCGAGATTTACTCACACCTTCATTGGACAACCAGGATCTGATCTGGATGGTGATCTCTACTTTGTCAGCTGGGACTCCTCTCTCTTTCTTCCCCGCATGGAAAATCATCCAGCCATGAACTATGCTGGCCCCAAACCTGAAGAGGTCACTTCAGTGACACGCGTTGACCTCATCCGGTTCTTCATTGATTTCATGCAGAACAACCAGGTGGGGGTGATAGCCAATGCCCATGTGCGTGGAGACCTCCTTTCACCTGGGTTCCTGGCGCCATGAGTCTAAACAATTCTTTCTGTTCTGTGCACAGAAAGTGCACGCAGACCTGTCTGCTGAGGGGGTCAGAGATGAAAACTGCATTCGACTTGCACAGATACACAGCATGGCAGTTGATTTCAACAAAACGGGGATACCTGCAGAGATGCCTCGTGAACTGACGGTGCGCAGCTTCCCAGATTTCATGGATATGAGCTGGGGCAGCTATCCATCCAAAAAGGTAAACACTCTCACTCCCATCCTTCCCACCAGAATGATGATGATCTTCCATTGGCATGAATCAATTGTGCGCAGATATTGGGCCAGCTCTATCGTAAGATCTGTGTGGATGCAATCCTGGTTGAAGCTGAGCACAGAGTGAAAATTGACACCACACTTCTTGTCCACGGATATGAGGTATGTGCATCCTGTCCTTCTTCCATCATTTTTCTGCCACTGCTGAACTCCAGAGGTCAGGCCTTTGTGGAACAAGCAGTCAGTCTCAAAAGACAATATGACATGGAGTTGATCCATATCATGACCCAGCATGGTGGTCAGACCGAAGTTGAGGTATCCTCCCTTCCTGGTTCCTTTCTGGCTACAATCATAACAAACCTGGTTATCCCCTTCCAACGTGACAGATACTGGCTGGCCAAGTGGTCCATCAGGGAAAAAAGTGCTTCAACAGCTTAAAATGGAAAATCATGCCCCTCACCGAGCACCTGCACCAGAAGTACCGTGCGAAGTTTGAAGAGGTGAATGGGGAGCACACAGCTGATCTAGAGGACTGGCGGAAGCAAAAGGCATCAGCCTGGTACTACGTGACCTATAGTCAAGCAGAGAAGGCAAGAGGAAAGAAGGAAGTACTGCTACTGAGCTTCGCCTGGGTGATGCACGATGTGATGTGTCTCATCAAGAGCCAGGCACCGGCCAGCAGGCCGTGAGGGTGGAATAAAGTTAACACACGCACTGCAATGCAGGAGCACCGTTAGCAAGAAAGAGAGAGAGGCACCCACCACGTGGGAGGGAAGAATTAACGTTGCCATTTAAGGGTGGCAGCGTTCGTCGCTAACATCGGAAGTGGTGGCGCGCCTTCAAGAGCTGAACGCCTAGGAGCGTGAAGACGACCGCGGCTGATTCGCTTCACAGTCTTTGAACTCAGTTCAAATCACCCTCGTGCTACCTCTCCCCATCATCACATCACGCGGACACGTGGTGATCTCTCAACTGGCATGAGCCAAACGAAAACACAGTGTAGAAAAATAAACATAAATAAATATTCAATTAAAAATAAACAATAAAAAATAGAAAAAGCAATGTAACAGGCTGCGGCATGGATGTCATGCCTTAACAGGAAGAGACGCGAAGAAGAACGGCGACCCAGGTGCCCACCAGCCTTGATGGATCGAGCTCGGCCGTGTTCAATGTCACGAGCCCAGCGGCGCCTAGCGTCCACTTGGGCTGGGGCGCTCCAAACTGGTTTCTGAGCGTTCGCCAGAACGTCGCACTGTCCACTCCGCTCTGGGCGACAAACTTGATGTCGCTCACCTGCGGGCACTTGGCCTTGTCGATGAGGAGCTTGTTAGCCAAGATGAAGTCGACAATGGCCTGCTTGTTGTCGTCGCCAAATGTGGTTTCGCCCTGCGTATATCTATAAGCCACCGTGCGGGCGATGTTGTTGAGCGGCGCCGCTCGGCTCGACGCGCCGGCCGTTGAGAAGTCCGAGTCGTCCGCCGACTCGCGCGCGGCCGACAGGAGGCTCAAGAAGACTTTGCGCCGCCAGGTCCTAGAGGCGCGACTGGCGGACTTACATCAACTCCAAGAGGAGCACATAAGGATCATTTTACCTGTGCACAGACACGCAACTTGCCACTTTCTGTTTATTGCTCAGAGGACGACGTCAAGCACGACAGCAGCTGCCTCACTAACACCCTCACGAATGTCCTCTATGATCAACTCTACACCTTCTTCGATGTCCAGGTTGCTTGGTTCGTTCATATCGGTCCACTCGTCGACGCCGTCTCCTGGCCAGGGGAAGTCGTCTCCGTTGTCCTCCATCAGGTCATCCTCCTCTTCTCCTTCTTCTTCTTCCTCCTCTGCGGCGACGTCGTCTGGTGGCTGCTGGGCTTGCTTGTGTGGCGGGATCACACCCTCTGAGTGGGACCACGAAAAAGTGAAGCCGAACAAACACAACTCGAACGCGTACGACGTCCACGAGCGTTGTTGCTGCTCTTTCTGTGGTACTTGTTCTTGTTCTCGTTGAGCATGTAGTTCTTGGTTTTGTAGTTGTTGGAGTTCGACTTGTTGGCCTGGAGCCCTGCTGGGGGGGGCTGGTGTAGTAGTGGTGGGTCGACGCTCAAAAAAGCTCAACCAACGAAACTGCGTAGCCGCACTTGTTGGCCTCGAGTAGAATGGTTGCGCCACCCACAACAAAGAAGGCCTCCTGCAAGACGCCGCCACCACTGCAGCTCGCCTTCTCATGGTTTTTGGGCCTTTTCTTATGCGGCCTGATGATTGTTCCTTCTGTTGCGTGGTTTATTGCTCTCGGATGATTGGTGCCTCCCCGAATTTATGCCTGCCGCGTTAACACACCACTGCCACGAATTTATAAGTACTTCCGTTTGATCCCCGAATTTATGCCTGCCGCGAAAACACACTGCCACGAAATGTGCGCAAACTCTGCGCACACGCCCAGGCAAAATGGAGCTGGTTTCAGTGTCGGTGTCAAGCATGGAGCAGATGTTCAGGCGGCTTGACCCTGGCTTTTTTTCTGGCTTTGGCTGCGATGCGATGTACGCCTACTGCCCTTTCTGACCTTCCAGGGGGCCAGAGACATAAGGAGCCTCCTCACGGCCAGACTAGCCGCCCACGTGCGATTGCGCAGGACACGCTGATGAAGTCGCTGATCTGGAGCAGCGCTGGATGTCATGCTGACTTTGATGAATAGCTGGTGTCCTGGCCTTTAGCGCTCGCACGCTTGTGGCTGGAATGCCGCCTCGGCCACGAAGCTTCAAGTTTTACCATTGTGCAAGACCTCAAGTTTCTGAGACAGGCTGCGCCTTCTCGAGAGCCCATCTTCAAGGAACAACTGCTCGCTCTGCTGGTTGCGCATGGCACTCTGCTAAAAGGCGTAAGCATTCTCCCATGCCGCTCGCGTGCCAAGTACGTTTGTCCTTTCAAATACCATCCTTATCTTCGCTTCAGGAGTT
>NAVB01001812.1:0-55974 GCA_002179805.1 Acanthamoeba lenticulata | reverse complement strand
TGGAAGTGTTCATGAGCGCCGGCCATGAAACCACTGCGCACTGTACGTCTCGCGACAATTCTCTGTGCGTGCATGCGGCCTCCTCACCAGCGCTGTCCACAGCCATGGCTTGGGCGCTGTACCATTTGGCCACCAACCCGGCTGTGCTCGAGGAGTTGCGGCAAGAGATCGACTCGGTGATGGGAGACAGGACGCGACCCACGCCCGAGGACCTCAAGCGTTTCAAGCTGCTGGGCCTCGTGATCAAGGAAACCATGCGCCTCACCCCAGTCGCACCCACCGGTTCAGGTACGCCCAAGACTTGACCGCCCAAAGTCACAATCATTTAGGTTCACCGTCCACACAGCTCGCGTACTGCTGTCGGACACGGAGCTGTGCGGGGCGGTGGTGCCCAAGGGGACCACCGTGTGGGTGCCGTTTTACCCCATGTTTGTCGATTCCGCCCTGTGGGAGCAGCCGCTCGAGTTCCGGCCCGAACGCTTTGGCCAGGTCAGCTCGGCTGACCCCAAATACATTCCCTTTAGCATGGGCCCACGCAACTGTACGTCGCGCGAGCAGCCCCATCCTTCCTTCCCTATTTCTCGGCCTCAAGCAACAGACTCTGATGCCTGCAGGCATCGGGCAAGCCATGGCCACACAAGAGATGGAAATCGCCATTGCTGCGATTGTGCGTTGCTATGAGTTCAAGCTCGCTGCCGGCTGCCAGGTCAAGGCCCTGCTCGAGATCACCCTCAAGCCAAGCGGGATGTGCATGCACTTTACTCGCCGTGCGTGACGTGGCACTCCCTTTTGAGATCTCAATGAGCGACGACCTCGTGATGGAGCTCGTATGTGTGCAAGGCTGCCTCTCTTTTTGTTTTTTTTGTATTGTGTGAAGAATGGTGATGGCTGTCACTGCTCGGGCACGGAGTACGGTGGCCACAGTCTTGCTTCACGCGCTCAGAGCTTCGCTGCCTTGTGGGCCTGCGCCTGGGTGTGCTCGTAGAGACCTGCGCCGGCCGGAGGTTTGAGTGAGCGGCGCCACGAGCTAGGAAAGAAGGAGGAGGCCTGGCGGTCCCGCACCGAGAGCCCAGATGGGGAAGATGTTCTTGTAGGCCGTGTAGCTGATGGCGCAGTTGGCGTTGAAGACGCCTTTGATGTCCTCCTGGGGCCAGTTGCCGTTGGGCAGCTGCCGCTTGATGAGCACCTGCACCGCGCGGTCCACGGGCCTCCGGTCGGGCCACTGGGCCTTGAGGAGCGTCAGCACCGCCCAAGCCGTGTTGACCACCTGAGTCTCCTCGTTCTGCACGTATTGCTTGGTCGAGCACGACTGCGCCACGATCAACCCCAAATCAGTGCCTTAAAGCACTCCTTCACGCTGAAGACGCATGAGCTACTTACCTCAAAGGTCTCGCCCCAGCCGCCCTCGTCGTTCTGCTTGGAGAGGAGGAACTGGCACGCCCGCTGGATGTAGGGGCTATCGACGGGCTCGCCGGCGGCCATGAGGCCCTCCACGCCGAACCAGGTGCCGTAGGTGAAGCACACGCCCCAGCTTCCGTACCAGCTGCCGTCGGGGCGCTGCTTGCTCTTGATCAACTCCACGGCCTTCTGCACCGCCGTTCTGTTGACGCATGAAGACGGGTAAGCACGACAGGCACAGTATAGACCCGCGCAAACGCGGGAGAGGCAAAGGGCGCACGAGATCTCGCTTGCGCGGTGGCGCGGGAAGTGCTGGGCAAACATGGTCAGGGCCTGCACGCAGGCGGACGTGCATTCCACGTACGGGTAGTCCACCATGATCGCGTCTGGTGCGCGATTGGTGAGTCCACGAGCTTCATGTCGACTCGAGAGGGGAACCAAACAGACACGAGACACGTCGACGTACCAAACACCTCGGCCGGGTTGATGTACTCGAGGAAGGCCGGGCCGCGCTGCAGCTCGTAGGTGGCCCAACCGCCGTCGGTGTTCTGCAGCGACAGGATCACGTTCACGGCATCAAAGTAGCGCTGGTCCTCGAACGGGGTCACCCAGCTGCACAACAGCATGAGCCCACACGCGTGAGCATCATCATGATGAGCGACGAGAGCCACTCGCCATGTATTGTGCGACGAACCTGAACTGGCGGAGGAGGAGCGACGCCTTGAGGCCCTCAGCCGTACAGTCTGGAGGTCATCGGCGCCCATCTTAGCCGAGGAAGGAGCAAAGGGAAGGGGAAGGGGGAGGAGCTAAGCCGCACCAGAGATGGGCCAGCCGTGGTGGCGCGTGGAGAAGGGCCAGGCGCCCTTGCTGATGTGGCGGTAGAAGTACTCCATCTGCTCCACGTCCTCCCTCACCTGCTCCCGTCCATGCAGCCTCTCGTCAGACCGCCGTTCGTGGTGAAAAGCTCTCGAAAGCACTGAGAGAGAGGAGAAGAGGGGAGGGGAGAACCTGGGTGATGTCGATGTAGGAGTAGGCCTTGAGGAGGCAGTCCTTGAACTGCTCGCCCAGGCCGGTCTCGATGATGGCCTGCACCGAGAAGGCCGTGTCCCAGAGCTGGCTGCCGTTGTAGCCCTGCATCTTCATGCCGTCCTCGGCGAGCCACAGGTAGTCGGCCATGCGGTCGATGTGCCGCTGGAACTCCTTCGAGTCACGGCCCTGCGAGTGCCACGAGCACAGCATGTTGATGGTCTTGTTCACCTGCAATCGACCATCCGACGTCCCCCCCCCCAAACAAAGAATGAACATCAAGCGCGAAAACGAATATTTGACTCCGAGCGGTGCCAAAGAGCGAAAGCGACAACGTACGGGCCCGATGCACACCCAGTCGGTGAACTTGTCCTCTGCGGCGACATGCTCCGCGGTGAGCAGGACCGACTTTTCGCGCAGCCACGAGCTGTGCACCTTCTCGTAGTTGTCCACAATCACTGCGTGGCCCGCCATACCAATTCCGGGAATTAAGTGGGCACGACAGACACGAGTGGGCGGGGGAACAATGTACAGTAGAGGCACTCGAGGAGGGTGGAGTGCGGGTAGTAGAGATCCAGCGGCGACACATACGAGCGAAGCGACGACCACTTGATCGTGGCGTAGTCGTCGTTGGGGTACAGCTCCTGCTCCGCATGACAAAAGACTTCGTGAGCGTTCGTGCGCCCTCTTGGCCGCATAACCATGAGAGTTGGAGGCGAGCCGGCACCTTGCGGAGGGAGAGCACAAGGGGGCTCTCGGGCGCCGTGATGCGGCGGCCGTAGACGTAGCCCATGGGCAGGTACACCATGCGGCAGTGGCACCACCAGCGACCTGGCGGAGACCAAACCCCCCAAAGGTGATGGATGAGACGAGTGGCCCGCCCGCCTGCACGGGCAACTCCTCCCGGGGGAATGGGCTGCATACCAGGGTGGAAGGGCAGCGCGTAGGGCAGCAGCCAAAGCTCGGGCGGGATCGGGTGCAGGCCTTCCCAGTCGTAGACGCCCATCACGGCCAGCCAGAACTTGCCCTATTTGGCCCAGAGGACAATGGGAAGAGGGAGAGGATCAGCCACGAGACTGACGCGATCAGGCGGTAGCATGGGTGGCGCACCCACGAGGGGATGCCCTTGCAGCCGTCGTTGGCGGCGAGGAACTCACGGGCGCGCTTCATGCGGTCGTCCTCCATGGGCACGCCCAGCAGGCGCATGGCCGTGTAGTTCATGCCTGTGCCAAAGATCGTCGACGTACTCTCGATGTGACTGTGTGTGATGACATACCACACATATGTGGATGAGCCCGAGAAGACGAGAGAGAAAGAAGGCGCAGGCACACGAAAAAAGCGCTGCAAACGTACAGGCCCCATCCGCCGTCAGAGTTTTGAAGGTTGGTCAGGTAGCGCACCATCTCGATCCGCACCGGCCGAGGCAGCTCCACGCCCGTTACGTGGCACGTGATAACCAGGCCTGATGGATTGTCACGAGAAGGACCGGAAGTAATAAATGAGAAGGAGAAGGAAGGTCAAGGAAGTGAAATTGCGCGCGTGTGGTGAGTACCGGGCATGAGGAACATGGGGCCGCCATAGTCCATGGCCCAGTGACCGTCTTCGCTTTGGATTTGCTGATAGAACGCGACGGCCTTTTCGGCTGCGCCGAGAGGCGTCGTCGCCGGTGCGGACGGGGGAATATCTTCATCCTTTGTGTGTGCCACAACCGTCAGCCCGGCCAAATCACAAGAAAAATGAAAGGTGAATGAAAATGTGATTTTGATGTTTTGCTTGTTTTAGGTTGGGAATCTAACTGACGATACGTACCGTGAGTAATCCCAGAGCATACTTGTCGGTCAAAGACTGCTGTACGGGTTCGTCCCCGTCGACGTAGTGCCACACCTGGCGGCCTTCGTCGACCTTTAATTGCCACCGGCGCAGATCGGTCGCTTCCTTGCCGCTAGCAAAGCCCTCCATGTTGTGTGTTGGATGGTGAAACACAGGGCGCAAGGGCAGCCGCCAAAAGAACGAAGCAGAGCAATACTATCCCAAATCCCGCGATTGGTGCCGACGTTAACTGCTTTTTTCCTTGCATTTCTATCTGGTCTATAGTATTTCCTTTAAAAATATCCAGCGCGTACCTGGTCAAGCTGATGAACTACTGGGTCATGTTCGACTGAGTGATGCACTGCCCATTCAATCAGCGGGTCTACGAATCCAAGGAGCGATGGTTGAACTCGGCGCCTGCAGTTCCTCAAGGTGAACTAGCCTGGCTGTTGGGTCTGACACCTCGTTGTCAGGGCCGTCGCATTGACCAACGCCTGGCGTCATCTTGCTCTTAGAGCAGTCCTAAGACTCTCTTGGTTGCAAGTGTGAATGTGCACTCTTCCATCAGAGGCTGCACTTGCGGGTGGGTGTATTGAAAGGCGTTTTTGAACCTCACCATCACGCAATTTAAATGCACTGTACTTGTACACGCGCTCTTTATCTCTTTCATAGTGTGTCCCGCTTTACATTGGGCACGCCGCACACGAGTCGTGGTGCTGCGCGCCCGCCCCTTAGCTCCGCTCTCCCATGCGTCTGCTCTCTAGAACAGCATGGCTAAAAAGATGACCACCAGTAGGGCCAAAAAGAGGACCATGATGGTGTACCTGAGCACGTGTTTATGGTGGAGGCGAGTGTAAGCAGTGGGCCATTCACACCAAACAGCTGGCGTTTGTTTGGTTGAACCGAGGCAGCGGGAGGGGAAGGTAAATACCACAGGCACCAAGGAGTTGCGCCAGCGTCGGCCTGGGCCTTGACTTGTCGCGTGGCCTTGGTGATCCGCTCAGCACCCGTTTCCACGCCCCCTTTCAATTTTCCGATGAGTGGTGTCTGCTCTGAGATTTCTCGTCCTAAGTCTTTTCCAATGTCGTTCAATCGATCTGCTGTTTGCCCAATCATCTCAAGGAGTTCATCCTGCTTTTTCAATTTTGTGGTGTTCATCTCATAGATGCCCTTGTTGTCCAAATCTCGCGTCTCATCGGTGTCGCGGCCCCGCTTCACTGGTCGCTCTCCACCCTGTTCGATGTCCATCGCATTTCCCATCTTCGCGTGTTGTGTGTGTGTCACGTCACCCTAGCCTCTCTTCGCTCGTGTGGCATAGGGGCCTTTGCTCCGTAAGGTCCTGGCTCGACCCTCGCACAAAGAGGCGTCTTCTTCGTTGTTCTCAGCTTCTCTCCAACTGCGGGCCAACGAGGGTGCGACACCCGAGCCGAGGCGGCCACTTCTGGCGCCAACGGAGCAAACGGTGAAATGGACAAGGAAAACTGAACACACGCAAAAAAACGTTGCGGCTCGCAAAAACGCAACAGTCCGTGGAGTGAAAAGAAGGACATGGAGGGTTTCCACGCTGCCAAGAGCTCCCCTGCTCTTGATGCGACCTCCCCTTTTTCTGGACAGATCCAGGAGATGAGGGAGATTCTGGGGCTGGCTCCTTCTGCAGTGAGCGATGTGCAGCTGCGCCATTTTTTAGATGCAGCGGACGGTGATTTGAACTTGGCGATCAACCATTATTTCAACGCCGAAGCTAATGGCCATGCTCCTTCGCCCAAGCCACTTCCGCCCATCCATCCAACTGCAGGTACCGTGCCTTTTTTTCGTTTCTGCGTTCCTCGAATTATTTTGCAAACAATATTATTTAAAATGTACATCCAAGGCCACCAAACGCCAGCGCAAGGCAGTCACAACGGACGACATGAAGCTGCTGATGAACAAGCCATTTCGCAAGGTATGCCTTCTAGACTAGGCTTGATGACCAGCTGGCGAACTCACGAGTTCGGCCGCCGTCGCTGATATAACAGAGATGCAAGCGAAGGTGGCGTTGGTGAAGGAGGTCATCGGCACTCAACTCCCTGACTGGCAGATTGCAGAATTCTTGGAGATGCGTGGCGGCAATGTGGAAGAGGTAGAGTTACGCTCTTCTCGAGACATGATCTCGTTCCAGGCATAGTGCGATGATTCTCACCTCGTAGCTGCTACTCTATCCGCAGGCGGTCAGCGTGTGTCTCGAGTGGATGGTGCGGCGGGCCGAGCCACTTAAACTGGACAACACGCACCATGCCCGTAAGTAGTCTCCATCTCCCTTTTCCTCGTGTGGAACCTCACCTGATGTCACTTGTCGACATCAGCGCGCCCACATTTCGAAATCGAGCCTCGAGGCGCCATGACTGGCTTTGCCGAGGGCTACCAGGTGGCGCCGTCACGAGGGATTCAGGTCATAGACGATGACGGCGACGACGAGGCAAACGAGGTCGTGATCCTCGACAGCTGGACAGCCAACAGCGTAGTACGTGTCATGTGCTTCGAAGCAGAGTGAAGTTGGGAACAGGAGCCTCAACGCCGCGCTCGCGCGTGGGGTGCTCGCGCAGAGGCAGGACAAAGACGGCTGGCCTAAGTATTTGGGCACCCTCGAGTACGAGGTGGCCCTGATCGGCAATCGCCCGTTGCCCCTCGGTTCCAACGTACGGTTTCAGGTGCAAGAGGACTACTCGTCTGGGGCCCACCTCGTCGCCTGCCACCCCGACACCGGCCTCGTACGCGCCTGTTCCTTCTTTGGTGCAGCGTCCACTGCTGGTCCTCCTGACCCAGTATGTATATACAGGTGTTGGGCCACATGGGGAACCGGGCGCAGTTTCTCGCTGCTTTGCTGCAGCGCGACATCATCGCACTGATGGGAATCGTGTCCAAGCGTCAGCACCTCGCCATGAACGTCCTCTTTAAGGTGCCCCCATACCACTTTTTCTTCTTGGGGATGGAGATGATAAGATGAAGCGGTCTGATCGAGTTTGCAGATTTATGTTCGCCGCGAGGCGTTGCGGCATCCGTCGCAGTCCTTTGCGTTGGACACTTTGCCTAACAAGGGTAAGCTCGCCCGCTCAGATGCAGCCTGGGCGACGTCTCGTATTGACTGCGAGCTGCTGTGGGTGCATGTAGGGCGCTTGCGAAAAAGGGACACGCTGTTCTTGAAGAAGAAGCCGCTCACACAGCTCTTTGAGGCCCTCGAATCACAGGCCGACCGCTTCAGCAACTCGAGCCGCCTGATGTCCTTTGTGGGCAGCCAAAAGGACGGTTTGGCCTCGATGCGGATGAAGGACACCCCGCACGAGAGCGCCGGCGGTGACCTCGAGCGCGGTCCTGCCAAGGCTGAAGAGGCCTGCCTTCGATCTATTCTGCTGCCGCCGACGGCCAACTGCAGGAGTTGCCCACACCGCCCGAGCTGATGTCCTCCCTGCTGCCGCACCAGCGCCGGGTATGTTGGCCAGCCGCCATCAGAGTTTTATCGCCCTGCTGACCCGCGTGACGCAGGGCCTGTGGTGGCTCGTGAATCGGGAGAAGGAGGTGGCGGACATCGAAACGCCCAAGAAGGCGTCGAGTGTGGTGGTCGTCGACTTGGACGCGAGTCATGAGGTCGTCGACCTCTGCGATGACGACGGTGATGGCGGACGGGAGGGCGAGACGTCGTCTCTCTCTGGCTCCATCCCGATTGTGGTGGACGACGATGAGAACGATGGGAAGAAGGACGAGGCCCAACCAGCCGAGGACACGAAGAAGCGCGATCCCGACGAGCTGCATCCCATGTGGCGGCCGGCCACCTTCCCTGACGGCACGGCTTTCTTCTACAGCGACTATAACGAGGCCATCAGGTAACTGCTGCAACCCGCCACCGCCTTCCCCATTCCCGTCTGGCACTCAACTCACAACGCTGAAGCCTCGAATTTCCGACGCGCCCCTCGCCTCCACGAGGCGGCATTCTGGCCGACGACCAGGGCCTGGGCAAAACCATCCAGGTGACGCGTCACCGCCGTTGTGTGGGCCTCGTAGTCGTTGGCGTTGACTAACTTTTGCGCATGAATGATTGCACCCACAGAGCTTGTCTCTGATTCTGACCAACAAGGGCACCAATGCCTCGGCAGGGAAGAAGGATGCCGCGTCAGGTCTCTACAACTCCAACGCCACATTGATCGTGGTGCCCGTGAGCGTGCTCAATCAGGTGCGTTTCCTCCCGCTTGCGCCCTTAAGGAGGCGCTGTGCTGACGTGGCATTTTTGTGGGGCGGCCAGTGGGCTGGGGAGGTGAAGAAGCACACCAAGCCGCGGACGCTGGATGTGGTGCTCCACCACGGGCCTCAGCGCTGGAACGTCCCCGTCGCCCGCCTGGCCGAGGCCGACATCGTGATCACCAGCTACGCCGTATGTCATCACCTTTCCTCCGCCAGCCTCGTTTCGTTTTGCCGCTCACCGCTGCGCCCACTTTTCTCGCACCAGACCCTGTCCAAGGAGTACGAACAGATGGACGCGGCCTCGCCCGACGGGGACAAGAACAAGAAGGACAAGGCCACGACCAAGCGCACGAAGAAGCCCAAGGCTCCGCTGAAGAAGCGCCCGCTGCAGCTGCTTTCCGTGCGCTGGCATCGGGTCATCCTCGATGAGGGTTCGGCTCCACTTTCCCTCCACGAAGAGAGAGAGAGAGAGAGGGGGCGGGAAAGGGCTCACCAGACCACGCGGCCATGTGCGTGCGCCTTGAATGCAGCACACTTGATCCGCACGCGCAACACGCTGATGGCCAAGGGCACCTTTGCGCTTACGTCCGAACGGCGTTGGTGCCTGACCGGTAAGGCGTCCCTACCGCGCATGACCCTTGCAGCACATGTTCATCCGGGGGCGCTCCCGCGTGTAATGTGCAGGCACGCCGATTCAGAACCAGCTGGACGACCTGTTCTCGCTGATCCACTTCCTCCGGGCGGAGCCCTTCTCCGAGTACCGCGTGTGGAAGAACGTCATCGCCAAGCCCTACGAGCGCAACGACGCGCGTGCTGCTGAGCAGCTCCGGGTTCGTCCTCTTCCCTCCTTTCGCCCCTAGGTGGTGTGTGGCACACGTACCTCAGGGTCGGCTGACCCCTTCTCTGCCCCACCTGGGCTCCTTTCAGAATCTGTTAAGCCACATTCTCCTTCGCCGAACAAAGGCTGTTCTTTCTGCGGCTTCTTCTTCATCGTCGTCGTCGTCTTCTTCATCATCGTCTTCGACGTCGATGGAACTGGAGGAAAAGGAGAACAACACACGGCAAATGGTTGTCGAGTCCTCACGAAAGCGAAGAAGAGGGGCCGACGAAGAGCAAGACGATGAAGACGATCTCACGGAAATCGACGACGGGCAAGGTGAGGAGAACGAAGAGCACGAGGAGGATGAAGATGACGACAGCGAATACGAAGAAGATGAGGGCGAAGGAGCGAGGCGGCGAAGGAACGCGCGAGGCAAGCGCCCCCGGCTGACCGAGAAGCCCAACAAGCAAGAGGACGAGTTCACGCTTCCGCCTCGAGTCGTGGAGACGGTCGCCCTCCAGTTCAGCGAGGACGAGGCTGACTTTTACAACGGCCTCTACCAGCAGAGCAAGATCAAGGCACGCCGACACACCGCGCCCGGGCAGCTTGCGTGCGGGCGCCTACTCACTCACGCTTCTGTGCGCGTCTCTGGAACAGTTCGACAGCTTTGTCAAGTCGGGCACGGTGTTGCAGAACTACGCCACGGTGCTAGAGCTGCTGCTCCGGCTGCGGCAGGCCTGCAACCACCCGTTCCTCGTCCTCGAGTCTCTCAACAAGAGCCGCCAGAAGGTCCTTCCTCCCCCCCCCTTCCCTCGTCTCGCCCTGCCTTGTCTAGGGCTGACGAGCACCACCGCAGACGGCGCAAGACTTTGAGTCCTTCCTCGAGTCCAAGTTCTTTGAGAACGCCGGGAGCTCGTCCTACTTCCAGAGTCTCCGCTCCAAGCTGCTGGCCACCGTCAACAAGCCTGCCGACAAGAAGGAGGAGGCGGCTGACGCAGACGACCCGCCCTTGCCCGATGCCGACGACGGTACGTCCTGGGCTAGGCCATGGCGCACGATCAGACGGTGCAGGACTGCTGCTTAAGAATGGTGCCCGTGGCGGTGTCATGCGTGCAGAGCTCGGGTGTGCGATCTGTCTGGCCGACACCATCGCGCAGCCGTCCGTCACGCCGTGCGGGCACCTCTTCTGCCGCGAGTGCATCGAGGGCGTCTTCCTGGGCCGGCCGCAGCCTGGCGACGCCCGGCCTAAGAACTCACGAACCGGTATTGACCTTCCCCTCACACAGCTTCCTCATCCGGACGAGTCCCCGTTCGCTGTTGTTGACACACGTTGTTGTGGTTTGGGCGGCGAACTAGCGCCGTGCCCGACGTGCCGGAAGGAGATGAGCTACGGGGACGTCCGACACGTGCCCGTCCCGCAGCAGATCATCAACCTCCAGCCCGAGGAGCAGTGGCGGCCCTCCACCAAGTTCCGCGCCCTCGTTGAGGATCTCGAGCGCGTCGAGGGCGAGGTACGCCTCGTCTCGCCCATGTCGAGTGCTGTCTCACTGGCCCTCATCGTTTGTGTTGACGGCGGTGGCCTATGCACCACAGGACCCGTTGATCAAGAGCGTGATCTTTTCGCAGTGGACTTCCACGCTGGACCTCGTCGAGATCGCCCTCAAGAAGGCCGGATACGGCGCCTCTGCGGGACCAGCCGCCAGGCGACGAGGCCTCAAATCGACCGCGAGGCCGCGAAACAGGTTCCTGCGGCTGGACGGCTCCATGTCGGCCGTAGAGCGCGAGCGGGTGGTCGCCAGCTTCTACGAGGACCCCAGCGCCAAGGTGATGCTCATCTCGCTCAAGGCCGGCGGTGCGAAGAGACCACTCCCCCCCTCTCGAAATCGTCGTTGTGTGCGTGATCGTGGCTACGCGCCGTGGAGGACAACTAATGTGTGTTGACTTGCGTGCGAGGCCGAATAGGGCTGGGCCTGAACCTGACGTGCGCGTCACACGTCTACCTGCTCGATCCGTGGTGGAACCCCAGCGCAGAGGAACAGGCCATTGACAGGGTACACCGCATCGGCCAGAAGCGGCGCGTGTGCGTCAAGAAGTTTGTCGTCCAGGTACGCCTTTTCTTCCTCTTTGCGTTTTTGCGGGAGCTGAGGAGCATACGAGAATGAGATGTTGGTTTTTGTTTGTTGGGAACCTGCTCAACGGGTGGTGGAACAGGGGACGGTGGAGGAGAAGATCCTTCAACTGCAGGAAAAGAAGGCATCCTTGGTTGCTGGCGCGCTCGCCTCGGCGGATGACAAAAAGCGGGAGCGATTAGATACGATTGTCTCACTCTTCGCTGACTAGACAATCACGTGTTCTCTTCAGCGAGATCCTGCCTTACAACCAAATAGAATTCATTATATTTTTATTATGATCGTTAATATTGTTTTTTTTCGGGTGAATTCGTTTTGTACAACCAACTCCTCGAGGACCACAGCCCAAAAACAGAGGCCCTGTGCAGAAGAAGGCGCTCGCGAGGAGGCGCAAGGTTCCCAGGGCCGGCCGTGCAACCGCAGAAAGCTTGGGGGGGGGCTTTCGTTCAACAGACGAGGTTGCCCTTGAAGGTCGCCCCGGTGGCGCTCTCGTACCGGCAGAGGGCAGCTGCAGAGTTAGTCCGTCGAGGCTGCACTCGCTTAGGGGCGCCGTCGGCCGACGTGGTGTTGGTGAGCGAGCCGCCACGCTTGAGGCTGCGAGGCGCTCCGGCCGCGCTGCTTCCTCCGGCTTGCTTCTCGCGCTCGAGGAGGGCCAGCAGCGACTCGCCGCCAGCCATCGCGCTGCCATCGCCGACGGAGAAGGACCGCTGCTGGGAGGTATGGCTGCTGGAGAGGGTCGTAAAGCGAGCCAAGCTGCGTCGCCAGCTCTTGAGTTGTCGGCTGGCGCCGACGTCCTTGTTGGAGGACTCGGCCACCGCCGTCGCCGTCACCGACGTCTCAACCAGGCCAGGCAGGTGGGCCAGACTGTCGCGCCTTCGCTCGAGGCGGGCGTCCTCCACCACGCTCACCTTCCGCCGTCGAACGCCGCTTCCGTTGCGCGTCTCCTCCGCCGCAGCTGCGGGCGCAATGGTGTCGTCCTCGCGGGCGGCGAGCTGGTTGCTCATCAGTGACTCCTCGGCGGCGCTGGCTGACTCCTTGACCTTGGCGGCGGTCTGTGCGAGCAGCGCGTAATCGCCGTGCGTGTGCGGGGTGACCCGGACGAGATCGTCGAGGATGGTGATGTACTGGCATAGGCGCTCGACGGGCCGAAGCATGAGGGTCTTCATGTCGCGCCCGCGGCACTCCGGGGCGCCCTTCACCTCCTCGAGGAACTCGTAGAAAGCCGGGTTGGCTGCTTTGTGCCGCCGAATGACAGCCATCGCGTCCACGTAGCGCGTGGCGTAGATGGTGTAGACCTTGAGGTAGCTGGCCATCTGCTCGAAGGCGTCGGCAATGAGGCACTCTTCGCGCTTGCAGTTGGCCAGCGTGGCCAGGCCGCGGGCTGTCCTGAAGGGGTTCCCCGCGCCCGCGCTGCTGCTCTTGCTCTGCACGTAGGAGGAGACCATGGCGTCTACACTTCGGTTTCGCTCCTCGGCGTCGGCAAAGCGCTTGGCCACCACGCCCAGGAGGGCCTTGTTGAGGGAGCTAATGGCTGGCAGAGTCGAGAAGAGGAGACCCACATCGGCTTCGGGCACGATGCGCCGCTTGCGCAAAGGCTGCAAGAACAACTGTTGTTGGGCAGTCACGACACCAAGTCGACATAAATTAGAGCTCACGCCCGCGGCGGAAAAGAACACCAAGAGAAGTCGTGCGAGAAGGGGAAGGGGGGCGCGTGAGGTAAGGGGACGTACGGAGTTGATGGCCTCTAGATCTTTGACATAGTCTTGCTCCGAGAGGATTAGTTCTTTGATGAGCTTCATTCGCTCGCGATCCTTGGCGGCCTGGTCATAGAGAGCCAAAACCTTATCTTCTTCGCTCTGCATGCATCGAGTAGTGGTCGATGAGGGCCAAAAAGAGACAGGCGAAGACCCTGCAGAGGGCGACGATGAAGAGCAGGTGTCGTCATCGTCTTCCATAATGGGCCTGAAAAAGGCGCCTTGCTGTTCGAAGGCCCTGGATGACTGTCCCCGCATGATGGGCGTTTGTTAGTTGCGCTCGGGGCTGTGTGAGGTTTCGAGTGTTTGTGTGTTTCCTCTGCGGTACGCTGCTCCCTTTTCTGTCTGCGACTTTTGGCTCTTTGCACTGATGGCGCGCAGGTGTGCGTATGCGCGTACACGGGCCTCGTGACGATAATGACGCCCTACAACCGTGCACGCTCCCGTCTCCTCTTGTTCGCTTGGCTGTTTCGGGCTTCTTTCTTCTGGTTGGCTCACACCTCGAAAACTGACGACAACGACGGAGATTGCGCCCTATTAATTGGCCCTCTATTATTGGCAAAGAGTAATTGATTAATAGCCCAACAATTTTGAGGCATTCGAGGTCTCTATGACTACCCGCCCAAGAAAACGCAAACGCACAGACAGCGATGGTGGAAAATGGGGGTTTTCTTGGATCATTTATTTTTATTTTGGCTATTTTCTTTAACTGAGTTTACCGGTTGTACTGGTTTCACTTTCGCCTCACCGGAGATGGAGAAGGAAGCTGCGCTTGAGCCAGCACGAAAAGAGGCGGACGGAGAAGAGGAGGCGCCGGAGACGCCGGAGACGCCGGCGGGGACGCCCTTAGATGAGTGGACGAGGTTGGTGGCAGCCGTGCGGCGGCCCGGGACCGGCTTCCCTGTCCGAGGCCATCGTGAAGGCTTGCTCCGCACTCTACACGACTCCTTTACCGGTATTTGCCTCCCCCGCCCTTATGTGGCCTTCAAGCTGCCCTCTTGTTCACCACCGCGTCGTTTTGCCTCAGGCGCGGAGGCGGTCGAGTGGCTGGCGCACAACTGGCCAAACACGAGCCGCGAAACAGCCACAGAGCTTGCCCAGCGCCTGTGCGACGCGGGCACCATTGTCCCAACGGCGAAAGAGAATCGCACAGCATTGGTACGCAGTAACACACACACTCGACTCGTGTGATGATTTTGACCCCCTGAGCTGTGGTGGTGCTCGTGTGGCGGTGGCATCACGAACACAGGAGGAAGGCGCACTCTACCGATTCAGCGAGCGCCAGCGGCGCGTGGTGGTGGTGGGCGGAGGTTTTGCCGGGCGCAAGGTGGCTCGCAAACTGCAGTCATCCTTCCACGTGACGTTGGTGGACACCAAGGACCACTTTCTATGTACGCTCTCCCTGCCGGCATGTCTGTGCAACATCGACCATCTGGACAAGATCACCACGCCGCACAGCAGTGTACGCTCCACTTCAAAAAGGCGCAGGGATGGCTTACACTCTCTCATACGCAGCGGCTGGTGGTTGATGGGTTGATGTTGGCAGTACCTCCAGCACGGCACTGTGCTTGCAGACGAAGTCGTTGGCGTGAACAGAGAAGCAAACACCATTGAGCTCAAAACACACGGGGCCCTTCCCTACGATTACCTTGTACTCTGCACGGGATCGCGCTATCAGCTCCCTGTCGCTGGCAACGGCAAAGTCGTTGTCGTCGACCCGCTCAGCCCGGCGCGCCTGCGAGAGTACGAACACTAACTCATCCTGCCGATTGCAGTCTTGGCTGATGAATCCCTCGCGCTTTGGGGGGTGAACAACAGAAACTACGAGCGGCTATCAAAGGCCAAATCTGTGGCCATTATAGGAGCGGGGCCGGTGGGGATCGAGCTTGCTGGTGAGATCATACACTACCTCCCTGGTGCGTTCGTGTGCCCTCATTACGAGTAAAAAGAGGCAAGACCACCTCTGGCCTGTGTGGCTCATAGTCTCTCACGTCGCCGACACAGATAAGCAAGTCACGGTGATCTACTCGGGAAAAAAGATGCTCCATCGGTACTGCAAGGGCGCGCACCAAAGCGTCAAGAAATTCTTCAACGCCACGGCCAACGTGCGTGTTGTCAAGGATCAGAAGGTTATCGATATTGATGACGACTGTTTGGTCACCAGCGAGGTACGACTCAAGCGTCGAAGCGCATCCCGCTGAGAGCTCTCCCCTCACTGCATTCCCCGTTGGGGGTACCCATGCACGTAGGGTGAACGTATCAAGGCCGACGTGGCCTACTTCTGCGTGGGCTTCGTGCCCAACACTGAATTCCTTCGGGCCGGGTGCGCCGACCTGCTCTCGGAGACCGGTCACATCAAGGTCAACGAACACTTCCAGGTGGAGGGCCACCCCAACATCTTTGCGCTGGGCGATGTGGCCGACATTCCCGAAGACAAGCTCGCCCAGGTAAGAAAGTTGATTGCTGCCGGCCAGGAGTGGTTGGTCTCCCACCGCTGCCCAACGCTGACGAACACGTGCAGAACGCCGAGATCCATGCGGGAGTGGTTATAAAGAACCTCAAGGCCTTTGCTCATGGCAAGTCTCTGAGTTCGTACAAGCCCAGCACTCGGATCCTCATCATCTCCATTGGGCCCAAGAGGTAATGCCCCTCTCTCTGCACTCAGTGAATGTGGGCGTGTGTTGCTCACAAGTAAGTTGCCTCGGCCAGGGCGATGGTCATTCGAGGTGACACAGTGTACATCGATAACGGTCTTGGCGCACGGCTGAAGACCATGGTCGAGTACAAGTCGATCAAGGGCTGGTCGTGACATCCGTAAGTGTAAAGTGTACTGTTTTTGCCTCATTCGTTGGCAGTGAGCTAAAAGAACAAAGGATAGTGTGGGCAAGAGCACAGAGCGCGCGTTCATGCGCAGGGCAATTGATTAACATGGAAAGATGCTTCTGGGATGAAGCCAGAGACAAAAGGAAGAGGATACTAGTAGCCTTGATGAAGCAAAGAGGAGCCAAAAGGATACGACACGGTGGATTCCCGGGTGGTCGCCCACCCCAGTACTAACACCGCCTGGCGCAGCTTAACTTCGCTGTTCGGATGGGAAGCGGTGCTTTCTGCGCAGTATGGCCGTATCCATCAGTGTCTGGCTTTATGTACGTTATGTAGATGAGATTGAGTGCACTCTGGAGAACGCCGAGCGGGGAAGTCCGTGTATTCCTTGAATTTCAGCAGTCTTTGTTGTGACGGATATATCTTCTGTTTTCTCTTTCTGTCTGGACAAAGAAGGGCCTTGCACTCGCGGTCTGGAAGAGGGTTGGTTTGTGGCCGGCACAGTGCTGCACCAACGATATGAGCGAGAAAGAGATCGCTGACAAAGTCAGACGGGTGTTTTCACCCTATCTGGCACAGCGCTGGCACCGTGCGGCCAATTTATGGGAAATGGTGTCGCAACGGTGGCAGCCCACCCTGCAAACTCTCCTGCCCCTGGGTGGACACTCTGATGGCAACAAGATCACCCTTTACACGCATGGAGATGACGCATTCGGTGCCAAATGGGACTCCATTCAAAAAGTACTCCTCCCTCCCTTTGAAGCCCTCCGATCCTCCCTCTCAGCGCTCTTCTTGATGGATGATTATTGAAATTTGTTGCCTTGTCAAGGCAAGAGAGAAGGTTTGGTGGTCGGCCTACACGATAGAGCCCGACCGCGTGGGCAAGCGTACTGTGGAGTTGCTCACTCAGGCCAAGCGTCGCGGCTGTGATGTCGTCCTCCTCTATGACTCCATCGGATCCCGCAGTGTCTACAGCGACTTCCTCGCACCTCTTCGCCGGGCTGGCGCCTGTACACCTCCTCTTGCCCACCTGTCTGCCCGCGCCATGGTGCCTCATATCGGCTCACCTTGGCGAGTGTGTGTCGTATTGGTGCCTCGCTAGCATGTCTTGAGTTTGGACCCGTGCGTGTGTCCCGGTGGCAGAGCTGGCGTCACGGACCCTTCCGTAACCATCAGAAGCTCCTCATCGTTGACGACCACGGCTACTGCGGTAAAGTGCATTCTACACGCTTTATTTATTTATGTGTATTTTCAAGTTGATCCATTTATTTACTATTTTGTGAGAATAGGTGGCATGAACGTGTCGGAAGACTATGCCGGCCCGAAAACCTTTGGCAAAGGTACGCCTCGACCTTTTCTTTTTGTTGTCACTATCATCTTCCGCCGTCTTCCGGCGCCTCACGCGGGAGCACGGCCGAGATAGAAACGTTTAGCGACACGCACGTCAAGATGGAGGGCCCAGCCGTCCAGGACCTGGAAACCGTGTTCCTCAACTCCTTGATCGCCAACCAGGAACACATCGAGCCCGAGTGCGACCTCCCTTCCCTTTATCTTTACACCACGCCGCATTGCACAGTTTCGTGTGCACTCATGAGTGTGTTCATCTTCTTGGGACTCACGCTCCGCCTTCACCCATCTCCGGACACAAAAGGGAGATCAACAGGGTCGAGCAGCTCATCGAGCGACGACCAGCCGTGCCTCCCGTTTCCGATGGCGTTTTTGTGCAGGTTTGTGAAGTGTTCATGAAGGACAGTCCTTGCTTGGGCGTTGCACTGAAACCCAGGTCTCGTGGGACTTGGCCGGTTTGTGGGCAGGTATTGCAATCCAATATTCGACGGCAGCGGAGGGACGTGCAAAAGGCCCTGCGGTTGGCTCTACGATCGGCCACGGACACGTGCTACCTCTCGTCGCCCTATTTTCTTCCCCCGCGCAACATCAAGGTACCACCTCGCGCGCGTAGTCGCGCGCCTGTTGTCACAACGGCGCTGACCTAGGGTATGCGCGTATACAGAGAGCCATTATTCAAGCCGCACGCAACGGCACCGACGTGCGGATCATCACGGCCGGCGACAGCGACATTCCCTTCATCAGGTAGACCTCCTCCATGAGTGTATTGGCTGGGACGTCTGCACGACGCATCATCGTCACCCTATGAACACACAGGGCAGCGCAGCAACACATCTACTCATCGTTCTTGAAGCGAGGAATCAAGATCTATGAGATGTGGGACAAGAAGCTGCACGCCAAGATGGCCACCATCGATGGCATCTACTCCTACGTGGGGTCGTTCAATCTCGATGCCTGGAGCTCCCGCAACCTGGAGGCCAACGTAACCGTCCTCGATCCGCCACTTGCGCATCAGCTCGAGGATCGGGTATGCCAACCACTGCACCACCATGGTGGCCATTTAAATTTTCTTCTTTTGTTTGGGGGCAAGGCTCACCATCTCTCGTTTCTTCCAATGCGCCAGTTCGAGGAGATCATGGAGCGGTCGTGCAAGGAGGTGCTGTTGGAGGAGCTCGAAAGCCGCGGTCTTTGGGAAAAGAACTACCACTGGCTGGCCTACCAGTTCTTTACGGTCACCGGCCCACGTGTGCCTATTGATGAAGACGACGAAGAGGACGACGATGACGACTGAGGCTTCTGCGTAAAATTTTGCTATTTTCTCATTCCTGGAAATCAGAGGAAAAAAACAAATTTAAAGATGAAGAATTAAAGCTTCAATTTGGAACAGCGGCAAGTAGTAGACAAGATAATCAACACCATAAGAATGGAAATCGTTCCGGTACGTGAGACTTTTTGAGAGCAGTCCGTCTTTGTGGTCTAATACCTCCCCCCTCTTTTGGTTGTGTAGACCATTGAACAATCCGAAAAGCGGACGCACTTATCTATGTGCACCACCAACATCGACCATCTTTCTACTTCCTCCAACCTGACCTATGCCAAGCGCGTACGTTGCTCACCGCTGACGAAAATGAAGGCAAGGTCTGTCTTTAACCGGACCGGATACGGGGCAGTCACGCGTCGCAGATGAGACCGAGGACACGCTGCGCTGGAGTGAGGTGGGGACCGGTAGGCCGCACACGGAGGGAAGTGCCCGTTTCGAGGTAGGCTTCACGACTGGCCGAGGCCAACGCGTGAACGTCTCCTCCCTAAGCCTCCGGCGGGCAGATGCTCTTCTCAACTCTTCTTCTTCTTCTTCTTCTTCTTCTTCATCCTCTTCATCGAGCTGATGTTTTTGGCCCACCCACTGTGTAAATAATCACGTACGCGCTACTCGCACCACACCCTTTTCCTGGTCCTTTTTGCCTTCGTCTTCTTCACTAGTCGACAAGAAGGTTCAGCCCCTGGGAGAGGTCAAGCACAGTTCGCTCATTGTTCAGCCAATTCTGCGCCACATTTCCCGTTGGTGCTACAATATCATCCCTCTTCCCCGCTGCACGGACCAACCCCAGAGCTGCCCCCAGCGCACGCCTGCCATCATCACTCTACCCTGTCCTTGAAACACGAGCGCACAAGGCCCTTCCTAGACAAACACCAAGACAATGGAAACAACAAGAGCACTGAGAGGCTTCCTGGACGCTACCACGCTGGCTGACATGGACGAGCTGCGTAACCAAGAGCTCGTGTTCCTCAACGCGACCGACACTATCGAGGGCAGTTTCCAAGTACGTACTTATCACCACTACTAGCACTAGTCTTTTAGAGCCTCCCTAACGTGTTCGTACAAATTTGGCGTCGTCCAGACTCTCATCAACAAGGGCGTTCTTGGGGCGCCGGTCAAAGACGCCGCCTCGGGAGAGTTCATCGGTCTGGTAGACATCAAAGACTTTGTTGGATACGTATTGCTCATCCATGGTGAAGGCACTGCCTCGTTGCAGGACCTCGACCTTCAGAAGGGTCTCAACGTTCAGAGCATTCTCAGTAAGTCTTCACCAACTCGTTATGTTTTTTCCTCCCCTAAGCTCACCATCCCCTTGTAACAGATCTGTCGAAGGCAAACCCATTTGCTCGCGTCTCGTATGACGCGTCCATTATCGACGTCCTCAAGGTAAGTCGTCCCCTTCGCCAAGATATGGAGTAGAGGAAGAAGGCACTGACCCAGCCAGTGTACACCAGGCGTTCGAGTCAGGTCTTCATCGCCTGGCAGTCGTCCAGGACGGGCCCGCCAACGTGGTGAAGATGGTCAGCCAGATGTGCATCCTGCAGTTCCTCGTCCGCAATGTACCTCTCCATTTCCTCTTACGCCACGAAGCTGGAGGATTCTCGCTCATGTGGTGGTTGGCTCATGGCGTTCAACAGAAGAACAAGTGGGCTGGCGCGCTGGACCGAAAGGTGGGCAGCCTCAAGATTGGCAGCGAGCCCAAGACGGTCGTCTACACGGAGAACGCGCTGTCGGCGCTCGCCCTCATGGACCGCGAGCAGATCTCCGGCACGGCCATCGTCGACCCGGAGGGCCGCCTCTATGGCAGCATCAGCACGTGGGACCTCAAGTACGCGGCCAAGAACACCGGTGCGCCCTTCTCCCTTCGTTGCCCTTCGCTGTGTGGCCGACCCCGAGAGCATGGCTGACCCCCTTGGCTGAGCAGACGTGCTGCTGGTGCCGTTAAAGGACTTTTGGGACGCCACGAAGAAGCCCCTCGTGACGCTCTCCGACGACGAGACCTTGGGCGACGCCATCGAGCGCCTCGTGGGTGGCCGCGTCCACCGCCTGTTTATCATGGCTGCCGACGGGCGACCGAGCAGGGTCATCTCCATCACCGACGTCCTCGCCGCGCTCCTCGCGATCGTCGTGCCCTGAGGAAACCTGTCGAGCTTGCCCGCCCCCTTATCGGTGGTGCACTTTGTATGTAAATAAAATCAAAAGAAAAAAAGTATGGGGGCTTGCTG
This sequence comes from Acanthamoeba lenticulata, assembly GCA_002179805.1. Taxonomy (NCBI): domain Eukaryota; phylum Discosea; order Longamoebia; family Acanthamoebidae; genus Acanthamoeba; species Acanthamoeba lenticulata. The sequence continues at coordinate 35,113 of NAVB01001812.1, read as the reverse complement.
GGCCACCATTGGGAGGGTCAAGGCAAGGGCTGGTAGATGGTGGCCAAGAGGGACGTGAAGCCCTCCATGTCGAGGCGCAGCCGCTCCGCGCCAAAGGCGTGGCGCTCGAACGCAGTCCTGAGGTTGCCGAGGTACCTGGAAGAACCGCAAGATGAGCAAACCTTCCCCCACATCTTACGCGAAGAAGAAGAAGAAGAAGGATGAGGCGTACATGCAAAGCTCCAAAAACTGGCCAAAGCTGAGGCGCCCACGCCTCTGCTTGTCAAACTTGAAGAAGAGGGCCTGCACGGTGACCGGCGGCAACTGGAAGTTGGCACGGCTCAGCGCATCGCCCTGCACAATCGGACTCATCAGGTAAGTCTCCGTCAAGATGAAATAGGGAGCGAGACGTACGACTTGCTGGACGTCGATGGAGTCTGTCCGGCGCGTGTCGTGGAAGTCGAACGCCTGGCGGATGGCGTTGATGTACCGGAACAGCGACACAAACTCTGCAACCAGCGCCGATCATGTGATCAGAAGCGATCGCTCGCGATGGCGCTGAACTCGAGAATGCGGAGAGTGCGCACCGGAAATGTCGATGGTGTTGGTCCCGGTGTCGTCGAACATGGAGATCATGAGGTCGACTGATGCACGCACGCGCGGCGGTGAGTTTGGTGAGAGAGAAAAAAGGACCGCAGTTGGGGGGAAGGCCGGACGTACGGGCCTGCCGGTCAAAATTGTCGCCACTCGCGGCCAGCGCGCGCTGGAGCTCGTCGGCGTCGATGGCGCCGCTTCCTGTGACGAGAATCAGCTGAGCTCGTTGGGACCGATACGGGAGGGAAAGGGAGCGCACCATCCTGGTCGACGGCATTGAACCACTCGCGCAGGAGCATCATCTCGTCGGACGAGGGCTGGCCGTAGTACGCGAGCTGCCAACGAAGGATCACACGTGAGCGTCCAGCAGGGCTCGACCGCGCGCCGGCATCAAAGGAGGGGGGACGCACCCAGCCCTGCGTGACGTTGAAGCTCTTGGGCGGCGGGCCAGCGAAGGCGGCCGATGACGACGGCGGGGCCAGCCCGCCCCACGGCCCGGCGGACGGCGGCGGCTGCTGCTGCTGCTGGTACTGCTGCGGGGCGGGGTAGGCCGGCGCCCCGTAGGTGGTGGTCTTGGTGTAGACCGTGGCCGACGTGGGCACCGCCGGGAAGCCGCCACTGCCCAGAGGCGGCGGCTGCTGCTGCTGCTGCTGCGGGTACTGCTGGTACTGGTACGGCGGAGGCTGTTGCTGCTGTTGTTGCATCTGCGCCGGAGGGTAGCCGCCTGGTTGCTGCTGCTGCGGCTGAGGTCCGGCGCCGTAGGGAGACGGCGGGTTCCAGCCTGTTGGCTGTTGGCCGCCCCAGCCCGGTCCTCCGCCTACGCCGTAGGGCGACGGTTGGCCTGGCTGCATCGGAGGCGGCCCTTGAGGACTCCAGGCCGGTCCTGGCCCTGTCGGCCCGCCTTGCTGCTGCTGCTGCTTAGGCTGCTGCTGCATTGGAGGGTAGCCGCCCGGCTGTTGCTGCTGTTGTTGGCCCGGTTGCATCGGGGACGGCCCTTGAGGACTCCAGGCTGGCCCTGGCCCGCCTTGTTGCTGCTGCGCCGGAGGGTAGCCGCCCGCCTGTTGCTGCTGTTGTTGTTGTTGTCGTTGCTGCGGCTGCTGCTGGGGGTAGGCGGGCCCTGCTGGGCCAGGCGGACCGGTATGCTGCGGCGGCTGGGCTGGCGGGTAGGCAGAGGGCGCGTAGCCCCCCGTGGGCTGCCCATAAGCAGGGTAGCCTCCTTGTAGTGGCGGCTGTTGTTGTTGCTGCTGAGGAAGAGGAGGATACGAGGGCCCTCCGCCCGGCTGCTGTGGCTGGAAAGGTGCAGCTGGGGACTGGTTCCAGGCCTGCTGGGGCTGTTGCTGCTGTGGCTGGGCCGAGTAGCCGGCTGCTGGCCCTGGGCCCTGCTGCCATTGCGGCTGGCCGGCGGGCTGCTGAGGGCCCCCGCCCGGCTGGAACTGCTGCTGCGGCAGATAGGGCGAGCCTCCTCCCGGTTGCTGCTGCGGCTGCTGGCCGGCGGGCTGCTGAGGGCCCCCGCCCGGCTGGAACTGCTGCTGCGGCAGGTAGGGCGAGCCTCCTCCCGGCTGCTGCTGCTGCTGGCCGGCAGGCTGCGGCTGCGTAGCGCCTGCCCATGTCTGCTGCGGTTGTGCCCAGGGCGAGCCGCCCCCGGCACCAGTGGCCCCCTGCCCTGGTGTTGCACCTGGCGTGGATGATGAGCCATGCCTGAAGAAAAGCGAGCCCAAAGAAGAAGAAAACAAGAAGTTACGTACCAGACGCCTGAGCAGGAGGACCACCAGCACCGTACCCAAACAAAGGCGGTTGCTGGGCTGGTGGTGCGCTCATCTATCTATCTATCTATTTCTTAAAATTGGAAATGAAATAGGAAGAAAATGGAGCACAAATGGGAAATAGAAAGAAAATAAATATATTTGGTGACGTGGCTCCTCCTCTTGTTGTCGTTCTCCTTCTTGGGAGCTCGTTTTGGTCCTCCTCCTCTCCTCTTCCGCCTTATTCTACATCAGGCCTGGAGAGATAGAAGGTGACGGAGCGAGAGAGAGAGAGAGGAAAGGGGCACGCCATCAGCAACCGCATCGCAGGTCACTCGAACACTCACGCTTCAGTGGATGGACGGCACCGTCGGCCCCACCGTGCCCTCGGCACGCGCCGCTTCCCGGTTCTTCACGCTCTCGGTGATGAACAGTTCCAGCTCCTCGTTGAACCTGTCGGTCATCAGCGGGTGAGGTGTGGGTCAGCCCTGGAGCCAAGAGGCCGAGGGGGGCTAGAGCTGCTTCACGTACCTCTCGGGGCTCTCGAGGTTGAGCATGTGGCCGCTTTCCTCGATTCGCACGAGCTTGGCGTCGAGCAGGTCGTGCAACATCTTGGCGTTCTGCACTCGCACCATCTGCTCGCACAGCATACATCATGTACATGAGCCCCCGGTCTGGCCGACGATCGACAGACTGCAGCATTCTGAAACGTACCCGGTCTTCGGAGCCCACCATGACGAGGATGGGGAAGGGCCGGGCTTTGAGGGTCTCCATGCGCTCGTAGGTGATGTAGTGGCCGCTCACGGCAAACATGTGCGCCACGATGGAGCTCATGTGCACGTGTCGGTAGGTCTCCATGTGCCACTCGAACACGGTGTCCTCGTATTTCTACAGAGGACGGTGATGATGATGACGACGTCAGTCCGGGTCGGCCTCGACGCGAGGCTCTGTGGCGGAGGCGAGCGAAGGGGACGAAGGACGCACCTGGAGGAACTTCTTGGAGTAGCAGAAGGGAAGGAGCGCCCGCACCTTCTCCTCCTTTGTGCGCGCTGCGGCCCATCGCAGCATGTCCGGCACCGACGAGATCGGCAGCGCAACGGCGTATCGTCCGCCGGCGTGCGTCACAGCCAGCGTGAGAGACGCGATTCGATTGGGCGCGAGCAGCAGCGCGAGCTCCTGCGCGATCATGCCGCCCATGGAGAGGCCTACGATGTGGACGCGGTCCCACTTGAGGTGGTCCAGCAGCTCTTGCGTATCCCGCGCCAGCATCGACGTGCTGACGATGAGAACGAGCGGCGGGGCGTGGGTGAGCTCGAGGAGACCTGTGTTCCGTGGGAGCGAACAGGGGTGCGCACCTGGTGTAGAGGACGGAGGAGACTGAGTCGCCGTGTCCTCGGTTATCAAAAACGCACACTTGGTACTGAGGCTGCTCGGCAAAGTGGGCGACCTGTGGCTCCCACGCCTGTCGGGGCATGCAGAAGCCTGTGCAATAATGACCACGACGGGGGTTAATACACTTCCCCGGCCCGAAAAGCGATCGTGGTGGTGATTTGAAGAGAATGGAGGCGGACCCATGATGAAGATGATTTTCTGAGGTCCGGTGCCATAGAGCTCGTAGTAGATGGAACACGGCAAACCGCGCTCGTAGCCCACGGAGGCATTTAGCACGTCCGCTTCCACAGGCGTCATGCCGCCCAAGCCTGTCCGTCTCGCTCCAGTAAGCACCCACAACCGTGCTTTGTTCCAGAGGACGGATGCGAACCGTGATAGCTTTCCTCGTACGAAGTGCCAAACATCGTTGTGTTGGTGTGCGTAGTATGGGGCAGTGGGTTTGATGGATTGGGGTCTTGGCGAGAGCAAGAAGGGTGAATAAATGGAAAATGGAGGTGTGAAGTCGCTGAGCACAACAGCCGAGTAGTTATAAGTGGGGTTTGATCAAAGCGAGTAGCGCGACCAGGCGACACAATTGTGAGCCCCTCCCTTCCCAGAAGGCCAAAGCTCTCACCAAAATTTCCGGCAGTTGTGCGAGGTTGTGATTGCGTCGTGTTTTCCTCCGCTTGCCTGAGATAGGCGCTACTGCCTGTGGTGGTGACCTCCCCCGCACCTGCTCCTGCTCTCTTGTGATGGCGGTGCTGCGGGCGTGACAATGCACCATCATCGCTACGAGGCTCTTCTGCCACCTCCGCGGCCCGTTCGACCACCTCCTCGCCCTCTTCCGAGGCCTCCCCGCTTGGTTTCGCCACCACGGCTCGGCCGCGTCGACGCGGTGCGACCATAGGAAGTGGGCTCCTCGTCTTCTCCTTGTCTCTGCGGTCGGCCTCGCGAGGCTCCTCGGGGAGCGCCACGTTGGTCCGTGCGGTCGGCGGGTGGCCGTCCCCGCGAAGCGCCTCGGGGAGCGCCGCGTTGGCCCGTGCGGCCGGCGGTCGGCCGTCCCCGCGAACCCGATGGCCGCCGTTCGCGTCGCGGGCTGGTCTCGGGCTCGTAGGCCTCGTAGTCGGGCAATTGGCTCGCCGGTCGATTGGGGTCCGCTGCAGGCTCGCGCACACCGGCCATAAGGCTTTTGAGCTCGACGCGCAGGGCACTCAGGCCTGTGGCATTCCACGAGCTCACCATCATGATCCGTTCCAGTCCGTGCGGGCGTCGCTGCAGTGCCTGCGAGCCGTACGAGAAAATAAGTATGAAAAATAACGAATAATAATAATAATAAAATACGAACCTGCTGGGTGAGGTGGTATCGCCTGGCGAGGTCAGGTGGCGTCACCATGTCTGTCTTGGTGAGCACGATCTGGTACTTACGTTTGGCTCTGCAGCAATCCGCGGCATGTCAATCAGTACCGAGGGAAGGGAGCGAAGACAGCAGCCAGTTGGGGAGAGCACCTCTCCAGCATGTCGATGAAGTCGAGGTCGGCAGGCTTTAATCCGTGCCGAGCGTCGACCAACACGCAGATCCGCTTCAGGTTCCTCCGGCTCGTCAAGAATTCACACATCTAACGGCCGAGCAAGTCAGCGCTTGCCTCTGGAGAGTTGGCAAAAGGGAAGGGGGGCCAATCGTGGCACGAAGAGGTACCAGCTCAGTCCACGTCTTCACCTTCTCTTCCGAAGCAAACGCAAAGCCGTATCTGTGCGTGTAATCAATAAATTAGAACAGTTAAAATCAATTTATCTTTGTTTATTGATTTTTAGATAAAATAAAGAAATGGTGTACCCGGGCAGATCGATCAGCGCGATGTGTTTGCCGACTCGATACCAGTTGATCTGTTGCGTCTCGCCTGGCGTGTCGGACACTCTGCGCGACACACAACAAGCCGTGAGGTGAGACTCGTGCTGTGACTCTCTCTACGGCCTGAGGCTTCTCACTTACCTCACCTTGCCTTGTGACGTGAGGGCGTTGATGAGAGACGACTTGCCCACATTGGACCTCCCTGCAACAAGTTTAAACTCAAGGTCAGATCCGTGCAGAGGGGCCACACACGCCAGCTTGGTGGAACGCACCAATGAAGGCGATCTCGGGAAGCTCTTCAGGCAGGAACGACTCTCGCGATGTGGCTCCTCCCAAGAAGGTGACTTTCTTGTGCCACAGCTGGAGAATGGGATGAGGTTGGAGAATCAAAGACCTTGTGAGGCCCGGACATACCTTGTCGACCTCTGTTTTGAGCTTTGCCAGCTGCTCCTTGCGTCTGCCGTCGGTGATCGGCAGCGGTTCGTCCCTTCTGTGGCCGAGCTTGAGCCGGTTGATATAGTCAAGCACCTGCGCCATAGAAGAATGAAAACACGCTCTAGTTGGTGGGCGAGGACGGGCAAAGTTAACTTACCTTGGAGTCCACCGGGGTCATGCGGAAGATTTTGTTCTTGCTCAACTCTTTTGTGTTGGGGTCCTTCGCTGCCTGGCGCTTGTGCCACTGCTCTCGCTCCCAAGCTAGCAGCGCGCGCGCTCGCTTGCTGAGCTTGCCCGATTCTTCATTTGGCTCTGGCCCTGTGCCCTTCTTGTCCGAGCCAAAGGATGTAGAAATGAAACGCGTGGAGGGGCTGCAAGACAGCCGCCAAATTGGCAGTACTCCATTGAATGGCGGGCGGAGAGGGAAGAGATCCGCTGCCCGACATGGCGTGCGGAAGAAAACACTCCACGACTTGGGTGCCCCAGAAAGACTTGCCGCAAAGGGGATGAGTGATGATCTGCCTGCCGGCCTCATCTTGCGTGTTTACGGAGCTAGTCAAGAAAAACAAGAAAAACAATTTCCCGCCACTGGGACGGGTAACGGCTTTGTAGATTAGATGGGCGATGGAGCCACAGGCTGACGACGATGTAGTTGAGGAGGAAGGTGTAGTGTCTGCGTTTCGCATCACACCGCAACAAGGGTACACAAAGCAGTATGATGCTGAGGAAGAAGATGGGGAAGACGAAGAAGAGGAGGACGAGCTGGAAGAAGGTGAAAAAGGCAAGGAGCGTGTTGGAGACAAGCGCAAACGGGGCGAAAGCGCGTCCAACAACGCTGGGGAGGAGGCGCCCAAGCGGAAGAGGAGCGGCAAGGTCAAGCGCGTCAAGGCCAAGAAGAACTGCCTCAACACGCTGCCGCTGGCGCGCGTAAAGCGCATCCTCAAGACCGACCCGGACGTGAAGCTCATCAGCAACGACGCTGCACTCCTCGTGTGCCGCTCCACCGTACGTGCGCCACCAGCGTCCCCTGTCTCCCTCCTCTCAGCATCCGCATTCCTCAGCTTCCTCCACGCGCAGGAGCTGTTGTGCGAGATGCTGATCAAAAAGGCCTATGAGCACACCCAGCACGAGCAGAGGAAGATGGTGTACTACCGCGACGTGGGTAACGTGCTTCTCTTCTTCTTCTTCTTAGCAGACCAGACTTTGCACTTCTTTGAGCTCACCTCGGCCGAGGCGGTGGGGCGCAGCGCGGACGGTGGCGCAGGTCGATAACCTGGACTTCTTGCTCGAGGTGGTGCCGCCGCGCCCGGAAATCGACGTGGTCAAGAGCAAGAGCAAGCCCGCCGGGACGAAGCGTGAGAGCGAGTCCTTCACGACCGACTCTCGGCCCCACTCGCCGCTTCCCACGATGCCAACCACAACGACGACACCAACGACCACGACCACGGCCACAGCGCGAACGTCAACCGAACTGGCGCAACCTGCTGCCGCGTCCGTGACTGCCCAGGGGCAGCATGCACTCACAACACCGCCAGCCAAGCCAGCAGCAGCGCGGTCTCCAACGAGACGAGGACGAGGCCCGCCGCCGGTCGGCCGGCAGCCAACCCGTCCTCACATGCCCACATCGGCATCAACACCTTTAGGACAGGCACCGCCACCACCACCATCGACGGCGACAACGACGACGACAGCAACGGTGCCCCCAACAGCAGCGGCGCGGACAGCAGCGCCCGTGGCGGCCGCGTCTCGACTCCCGCAGTCGGGCATGTCGCCAGCGGACGTTCCTTCGCGCGGCGCGCCTGCCGGCCCTGCGCCCATGACAGCCACGCCCATGGCGGCCACGCGTGCAGTCCCGGCCGGCACCGCTGTTGCTGCTGTTGCTGCTACTGCTGCTGCCGGTTCTGCTGCAGCTCGTCCCCTCGGCCTGCCGCCCTCCATTCAACTCCCCACGGGGAAGCTGCCGCCACACTTTACGCAAGTGCCGTCGCCCTCGCCACCGCAGCGGCATGCGGGCAGGCCGGCGCCTGGCGGACGCCCGTCGGTGCTGGCCGGTGGTCCGCCGCCGATGCCAGCGGCACGGAGGGCTGCTGGCCCGGCGCCCGCAGGCGCGCTCGCGCGAGCGGCTGGTGCTCCTCCCGTACGGCCGGGGCCCTCAGCGCTGCCCATGGCTGGTGCAGCTCCGGCCGCGCCGCGACGAGCCGTTCTTGGAGGGCCAACCCTGTTGCCGCCGATGGCTGGGTCGGGCCCGGCGCAGCCGAGACCGCAAGTTCTAGCGTCAGTTCCCTTTCGTCCCGCTGCTCCTGGTCTAGCTGCGCAGCCACCCGCGCCAACTACGCACTCTCTTACGAGAGCAGGCGCACCTGTGGCCGCTCCTCTTCCAACAGTTGCGGCAGCGCGTCCCTCTACACCATCCACGCCAGCATCATCTACAGCGCCAACACCAACACCAACACCAACACCAGCACGAGCAACGCCAGCAACGCCAGCAGCACTAGCCCCAACGCAAGCAGGACCAGCGCCGACACCAGCAGGAACGGCAGCATCAGCACCAGCATCGGCACCAGCACCAACGCTAACACCGGCGCTACGACCAACGGCAGCGACACCAGCAACACCAGTCTCGCTGCCGGTGGAATCGCGGGCGCCCGCCGCAGCCGCAGTAGCAACACAAACACCACCGCCGCCACCATCTTCTGCAGCCACAGCGGCTCCTGTCGTGCCGGCCTCAGCTGGCCCAGATTCCTCCTCTTCCACTACTTCTCCTGCAGCTTCCTCATCATCATCATCAACTTCTTCTGCACCCGCCAGCCAGAACGCGCCGTGAGCGCCGTTCACTTACTCACACACAGAAAAAGATCGTTTGTTGTTTAACAGTTGACGAAGCGTCATGACGCTTTAATGAAACATCTGGGTGGTCATGTGGTCTTGCTCGGCCTCACTCCTCCAGCTCAGGACAGTTACGGCGTGTGTGGCCTGTGAGTGTGCGCCCCACCACCATCGCCGAGAGCACACGTATTCTCGCGTCAGATACCCAGTTTGGGGACTCTACCGCGAGAGCTCTGCAGGACGTACCGGGAAGCCCGCAGTTGCCGCACTTGCGCGTCCCCTTCTCGGCCTTGGCTCGCGGCGGCTGCTGCCCCTAAAGGTTCAAAAATACACACGTATCACGGTAAGCTTGGGGGCTGTCCCTTGCCGCCAGGGCCGTTAACAACGTACGCGTGTCTTGGTGGCCCCGTGGCCCATTCGCTTGTTGCCGCCAAAGCTTCGGCCGCCGCCGCCGCCGCCAGACTGGGGACAGCTGCTGGCAAAGTGGCCCGGCTGGCCGCATTGGTAGCACGCGTTGTTGTTGTTGCCTCCTCCCGCTGCGCCATAGCTGCCACCTCCTCGGCCTCCGGAACCACCGCTGCTCTGCGTGCAGTTGTTGGCAAAGTGGCCCGGCTGGCCGCACTTGTAGCATGTCGAGCCCGCCGGCGCGCCGCCCATCGCTCGGGCCCCTCCGCCGCCGCCTCCCGCGCCAAAGTCGCCCTTCTTCTTGACGACCGGGTTGGGGTTGCCGTCCCACTCGTCAACCCAGATGAAGAGGCCGCACTGCTCCTCGCGTGGCCGCGCGCATGTGTAAAACTGCCGGCCCGGGTTCTTCGCCGTCGCACTCGATGTACGAAGAACACTGGGCTGCTGACAGCCGCACAACGGCAACTCGCCACCGCCCTCATCTCCACCACCGCCACCACCGCCACCAAAGGCCGAGTTGCCGAACGCAGCTGCAAGACGACAGTAAGAATCCATCCCCGAGATCCGTTAGCGCTGGAGCTCTGCCAAGCAAGAGCAAAAGAGAGAGGAGCTTACCCGAAGCCGATGCTGGCGGCATCCGAGGCGAGCTTCGTGGCGGTGTCTGCTGCTGGACCCAGGACTGGAGAGAGGGGGTGAGTCGATATGGTCAACACCTCCAAGTGATTTGGGCAAGGAAAGAGGAAACAACAACAACAACGATGCGTGGACGTACGTCGTATTGAGTTGTCCTGGTTCGCTTTCGTGGGGCCGTCGTGAACGACTCGACGTCCTCCTCTGCCTCCTCTCCTCCGTGCTGGAATGGAGCTCGCTGGGCGGTGGCGTTGCGCACGTTCTGCACGTATCGATTGCCGGCAGGAGGAGATGAAACAGTCGATGTCGCCAGGCCCGAGGCGAGGCGGTCGTAGGAAGAAGTGATCGCCGTTGCTGCTGCTCGCTTCACACCTGCCGCTCTGTTTTGCGCGCTGGGATCGACCCTGATCGGGCTCAAAAACTCGCTGATGTTGCCCATGTTCCTGTGTTACACGTGAGTGAGTGAGTGATAAGCCAGACTGGGTTCATAAGAATTGGAGGGCTTGTACGCAAGACGCAAGCGCTCGTTGATGGTCTCGTTGCACCCCGCAATACAAGTCACGTACTGCAACCAGGGAGAGAAGCGGAAGAGGATGTCAGTTGAGCTGCACGCGCAGAACTGCAGACTTCCGGGTCGGGCAACTACGAACTTCGAGGGGCAGCGAGAATGCCACTTGGCTTCGATTGAAATGGAACTCGAGCATGCGCACGGTTGCGTTGGGCCTACTGCACGATGGGCATGGATCCGACACGGTGATGGATTCAGCTTCCGGCATCGAAAAAATGGCCTTGCACTTGGGGAATCCAGTGCAGCCTTGTTTGTTGGAGAGGATACGCCTCGTTAATAAACGAGAGCAGAAATACTATCACAACGACCAGGTAAGCAGGCGAACTACGCACCAAGAAAGTAGCCGGTAGACTCCTTCTTCTTGCGGAGGGTCATGGGCATATTGCATCGAGGGCATGGTCGCACGGGATCACCAGAGACCTGTGCGAGTTCCTCTCGTGAGAACTCTGTCTCTATGGCCAAAGCAGCTCGCTTAAACACTGCACCTTCTTCGCCAAGGGACAGGTTCGCTCGGAACAGGTGAAGCAGGGGAAGGTCCCCTCTATGTTCTGCTCCGGTGGTGGGTTGCTGTAGCACCAGGGGCATACGTTGTAGGAGCTTGTTTCTTTTTCTATACACACCACCTGTAGAGGCCAAGCAGGTCAACATCAGGAAAAAAGGAGGAGAGGAAGTGCACATTCGTGCCGGTACCTGATACTGGCACAAAGGACATCGATGATCGAGGGGCTTCACCGCGCCAGAGTTGGGGACAGTCAAGCTTTGCTTGCAGTGAGAGCAGAACAGCACTTGCGACTGCGCGCGACAGAGTTACTATTGTATCAGGGATGCCACGAGAAAGGATGGGCGTGTATGCGCAATGTAGCGGTAGATACGCACCCGCTCCATTGCACGAAGGCTCATTTGACCGCCACACTTACCACACGCGGAGAAGTTCCTCTTTTCACTCGTGAACGACGTCCCGAGAGGATCAAAGTATTTTGCACAGGCCTACAGAGGCTCATCACTTAAGCAGAGCAACGTCAGGTGGACAAAGGCAGAGATTAAGAGTACCTGATCGAGCTTGGTGGATTCTTTCATGACTTGAAGGAAGAGCTTTCTGTACAAATCTGCGTTTACGCGCAGCACCTCTCCCTTGGTACTTTGTTTCTGGCTGATATTTATCATGTCCTTCTCCATCTGCAAGCCCGAAAACAGCAGAAGTGAGTAGAGCGCGGGGGATGGCCTGCACTTTTGGGCTTTTCAAATCGACTGAACGACACTTACCTTGGCGCGCAACTGAGGCGCCGAGAGCTTGAATGCCAGCGGCATCGAGTTGTAGGCGTCCACGAGAGCGACGCCGAGCGTCGTTGGCACAAACTCGCCGTTGGCGCCCATTTTGTTTGCATACCCACGATCCTGCGCGTTCCGGCAAAAGAAGTGAGAAGCTGAAGCCTTTCAACTGGTGTGGCGTGTAAAAGATACCTGAATGGTCTGGATGTGCGTGGCTATCGTTGCGTCGGTGCCAATGCCATTGTCGTCCATTTTACGAATCAGCTCAGCTTCAGTAAGCATGGGAGGCGCCGTCGTTTCGCCCTCGTGCATCTCTAAGGCTGAGGGCATGATCTGCTCGCCCTGCTCGAAGACCGGCAAACTCTTGTCCGTCCATCGCTCATAGGGGTAGTAGACCTCGAGATAGTTTAGCTGCTCCACCATCAATCCCTTGGCCGTGAAGACTTCACCAGCGATAGAAAACTCGACCACCGTTTCGCTTCCTGTGAGCACAAGAAGAAAGCTGAGCAGCTGCGCTTTGAGCATCATCTTGATAATTAGTTGCGGAGCTTACCGATAGCGTCGTCAGAGCAGCAAGCAAGGAAGTGTCGCGTGACCAACTCGTACAACCGGCGTTGATCATTATCCGGCAGCGCTGACAGGTGAGTGTGCTTGGTGGGGTGAATGGGTGGATGCGAATTGTCGTTGTTCTTTCCGTGCTTGGGTGTCTTGAATTTCCCGTTCAGCAGCCTGGAGTTGTGATTACGGGAAGTGCAAGTCAATCAAAAAGACGGGGTTCGGTGTGGGGATGGAACATTGCGTACTGTTGGGCGTAATCGCCCCAATTAGGGTCCGCTGTGTGGATTGCGATGAGCGAGTTGAGGTCTGTTCCTTCGATGAACGAGTCTGTCTCTGTGCGTGGATAGCTGATGAAACCACGATTATAAAGCGTTTCGGCAACCTGCAAACTCCAGCTCGTTAGCACTTTAAAACCAAGAACAAACGATAGTAAGTGGTGCGTAGCCATTACACTCATCGTGTGTTGAGAAGAAAACTTGAGCTTGCGAGCGGCTAGCTTCTGCAGGGCGACCGTCGTCAGAGGAAAGGGTCGGCTGCGGGTTCAAGGCTTTAGATATCTAAAGCCGACTTTGAGTCTGAGGGAGACGGCGAGACGACGTACAACTTACGCTTGGGCTTCTTAGTAATGCTTGTTACCGTCGCCAAGGGGTCCTCCATGCACATCTCGTAGATGATTAAGCAAGAGAGCCGATCGAAGAAGCGACGGCGACGCCAAGTCGGTGAGCACGAATCGGAGCCCTTGGCAATAGAGCAGTGGATGGACCAAAACTTCTCCGACCTGAAGTTCTGTATCTCCCAATACCTGCAGGTCGTGGCACGAGTAAGCAGCACAGAGAGGTCCAGAAAGGTGTGGAAAAGAAACTCACCGCTCGACTACGAAGCCAAGAGTGGGGAACTGGCAGGGACCATAGCTGATGACGTTGTCAGCGAGGCCTGCCACGTACAGCACGTGAGTGACGCCAAAAAAAGGTCAAGAAGAAGAGAGCGAAGCAGACCTTGAAACTTTTGTTGTAATCGCAGGGTCTGGAAGCGCGTGAAGCAGGCTCCAATCCGCAAGTCCAGCTCTTGTCGCGCATCGACTGCCATAGAGGCGTACTCATCGGGTGGAGTCAAGGTTTTACACGCACGATGAATGTCCCTGAAAGGCCACGAACAGGACATCATGGGCTCTCAAGTCAAATCACCAAGACGGACTGGTTGGTACTGTACCGTGGGATGAGTGCAGAGAAGTGCGCCCTGTAAACCTCCAGGCGCCTGTTGGCTTTCTTGCAGACCTCGATGACCTCAAAGGCGATGTTCTCCCCTTCTCGATCGCAGTCCAGCCATAGAACAAGCCAGTCAGCACGACGCGCTTCCTGCATTAAGTTGAACTCGATGTCCTTGGCATCCTATTGTGCATAATACACAGCGCACACCACTCAGGCACCCGAGTCTCCAACCGTACAGCAATGTTTTACACGTACCTCACGAACATACTTGATGACCGGAACGTTGAGGTCCAACAGTGCAGAAGGATCACAAGATTTCCATTGCTTGTATTCAGGAGGGAAATCAGTCTCCATAAGGTGACCGGTGACAGATGTAACGGCCATATCGCACATCATTCCGTTCATCTCATACTGAAACTCGAATATCATGTTATACTTTGATCTCCCTTTCCTCTGCACCCGTCCTTATCAGCACAACCACTCAAGATGATGAAAGGGTGCACTCATTCATTCGTTCTTACCGTTTGGAAGCGTCCATTTGAGAGAATGTTCGCTAATTCCTTTGCCACACTTGGCTTTTCAGCCACGGACAGCACACGCCTCCCCATTGATCGTCGCTGATGCTTCCACTTTTCAATTCAAGATTGAGATGCCGGCAAAGTGCATGTGGCCACTTTTATTCTTGGAAACTAAAAATAAGCCGTGAGGAATTTGAGTCGTGTCGATAAATAATGCGAAGCTCAATGTGCGAGGGCGCACCTCGGGGCACGAGGCAGGCGCAGCGTCAAAGGCGCCAAAGAACAACCAAAAGATCTACCTCAGGTACGTTCTCCCTTGCACGCTTCAACAATGCAATCCCTTCTAGGCCCCCAATTAAAATCAAGCGACAAGGACTCGTTCTATCTGCTATGGCATAGTCTCACCCCAGCATCTAGGACTCAACAAGTGCACCCATGATGACCTTGTTCGAAAGCACGCCGTAGACCGCGTACATGCCCTTTAACTCTGCATGTATTCGTTACACACGAACTGCGACCTACTTTCTTTTTATGGAGAGGCTTTACAACAATAGGTCGCCAAGGACTCCCCCTTTGGAAACCGCGCTTTGGTGGCCAAGACCTAACTGGAAGGACCAGCTGTTGGTTTCTCTTCTTTCAAACTCGACGCCTCAACGACTCGATTCCTCTTCTTGCTGAAGCGATTGATTCTCTGCCCTTGACGGTCTGGTTGCCATATCTCGCCGACCTCACATCATGCAGGAGCGCGATGATACCATCAGTGATGTGAACCTCGCAAGCGAGGGAATAGAAGACATGATTCAGATGAGCAACCTCTCAGAAGAAGGCATCTTGAAGAACTTGAAAATGCGTTACATGAAAAATCGTATTTATGTATGTGCCGTTGTTCTCCCACCCCAGCTTCAACGCACACTAATCATTATCTGTTCATCATTCACTGGGCAGACCAATACGGGCTCCATATTGGTCTCGGTCAACCCCTACCAGTCGCTGCCCATTTACAGTCAAGAGATTGTACGCGAGTACATTGGCCGAGCGGCCGGTTCTGTGCGTCCGCCGCCGCACATCTTTGCCACGGCAGAGTCCTGCTACCATGACATGCGTGAGGACTCGGCGAACCAGTCCGTCATTATCAGGTGCTGCTCCCTCATGCAGTCATACAACAGTTCCCCCTCTAACATTCTTTTGTCACAGTGGCGAGAGCGGTGCAGGCAAAACTGAGGCCACTAAACTCATCCTGCAATACCTAGCTGCCCGCACAAATCGCCACTCGGAGGTGGAGCAGATGATCCTCGAGTCCAGGTGCGTCCTCCTTGTCTTCATGCTGATTGTAATTGCTGTAATGTTTACTGTGCTTTATCTCTTCACCAGTCCGGTCCTGGAGGCGTTTGGTAATGCCAAGACTGTCCGTAACGACAACAGCTCTCGTTTCGTAAGTGGACTTCCTTTCTCCCTTTTCACAAGAATGGAGCACTAACTTGCTGTGCTGCAGGGCAAGTTTATCGAGATTCACTTCGGCGGGACTGGCCAAATCGTTGGTGCTCGCATCATCAACTGTACGTTTCTTCCAACCGAGTATTCTTCAATTGGAGTCATGGCTGATTTGGCATCACCACGACAGATTTGTTGGAGCGGGTATGAGCTGTGCGGGCATCGTCATTGCCACAGATATTTAGAGGTTGGTTTCTCATGTCCTAGTCGTGTGTGTGTGTGTGGTGTCGTTCGGTGTGGTAGTCACGGCTGGTGTACCAAGCTGAAGGCGAGCGTAACTATCATGTCTTTTATCAGCTCATTAAAGGCTGCTCTGAAAGCGAGCGAGGTGCCGAATCCCCTTCAAGGATTTTGTGCTGCGTACTTGGTTTCTTACGACTCTTGTTGTGTGTCTACAATAGCGCAATGGTGCCTACTTCCGATGGAGGAGTACCACTATTTGAACCAGAGCGGCTGCCACACTGTCCCCAACATCCATGATGAAGAAGACTTTGAGCGCCTGCGGGTACTACCTCTCTTTGCACGATCGTGCTCCTCATCACAATGCGGCTTACACAGTGAGCCCTTCTTGCTACCAGATGGCCTTGTCCGCCTTGGAGATCCCGAGCGCCACGGAGGAGGAGATGTTCCGCGTCCTCTCCGGTACGCCCTCATACTTGGGGAACCTGTTTGGCGGGTAACCTAACCTGGCGAGGACGACTGCAGGTATCTTGCGTCTCGGTAACGTCAAGTTCTCCGGCACCGAGTCATCCCAAGTGGTGAACATGAGCGGTAAAACCTCAGGCCTTGCCTTTATTACTTGATTATTCGCTGGCCGCCTCCTCACATGAAGCCTGCGTGGCAACACCAGACTTGGAGGTGGTGGCGCGGCTGCTGGGCATCAAGGTAGAAGCGCTCAGTGCAGCGCTGACCTCGCGTGCCATGTCCGTCTCGGGACAGAAGATCATGCTCAACCTCAAGCCCGAGCAAGCCACGGATGCTCGTGACGCCCTCGCCAAGGTACCATTGCTCTGACCACGTACTGACGTCGGCGGCAAACTGGCTGACCTGAGCACCGTCATGCAGTCGATCTACAGCTTCATGTTCGACTGGATCGTGCAGTCGATCAACAAGGTGATCCACAAGCCCAAACAAACCAAGTCGTTCATCGGCGTGCTCGACATCTTCGGCTTTGAGAATTTCAAGGTGAATAGTTTCGAGCAGCTGTGCATCAACTTTGCCAACGAAAAGCTTCAGAACTTCTTCAACATGACCATCTTCAAGTTGGAGCAGGAGGTGCATTTCTTGCCTGATACTAACGGCTTCAGTCATCACTCGCTCAACCAACCTTGTTCGCTCACGGATACAGGAGTATCGAGCGGAGGGCATTCCTGTGACGGCCATCTCCTACAACGACAACCAAGATTGTATCGATTTAATTGAGAAGGCTCGGTACGTGATGACCAATGTCTTTCCCCTGTCGCGACACGTATGTTGCTCACATTTGCATGATAAGGCCGCCCGGCATCTTGTCTTTGTTGGACGAGGAGTGCCGCTTCCCCAAAGCGACGGACCTGACCTTCCTGGGCAAGCTCAGTACCAACTTCGGTAAGCACAACAAGTTTGAGATCCCCAAGAAGTCGCGCACGAGCTTCGTCGTCAAGCACTACGCCGGTGATGTACGATGCCTCCTCGTCCTCTCCCATTTTAGCACTTATGACCTCATCTAACACTTGCGCTGGCCATCATCAGGTGGCTTACGAGGTCGCGGGATTCCTCGACAAGAACAAGGATTCCCTGCCCGAGGACTTGGTTCGCATTCTCCAAAACAGTTCGGTGAGTCTGCTCAGGACGATCTTCTCGGGCGTCGCTGCGGAGCTCGATGGAGCCAAATCAGGCAAGAAGACGGCCACCGTGGGCACCATTTTCAAGGTGCGGCTTCTCCTCGTGAGGGAACTGTGCTGCCCACATTTGCCGCAATGCTGGTCACGTCCAGTCGTGCTAATAACGGGTGGACCAACATCTCTCCAACAGAATCAACTGAACGAGCTGATGGCCACGCTCGGCGCTACGTCTCCGCACTACGTGCGATGCCTCAAGCCCAACACGGTGAAGCAGCCATTCGTCTTTGACGACGAGATGGTGCTCGCGCAGCTGCGTTACGCTGGCATGATGGAGACCATCCGTATTCGTAAGCTGGGTTTCCCCATTCGCTTTCCCATCAAGGAGTTCCTCGCCCGCTACCGCGCACTCCTTCCTTCGACCGGAGCCCGCCCCGGCGCAACGGTAAACGCCCTCGTGCGAGCTTCTTGTGAATGCGCTGTGAGACACAGACTGACCACACAACTTGTGTGTGTGTGTGCACCTAGACGGACCTGATGGGTGGGTGTGCGGCCATCATCAAACGAGTCGGGACCACTGACGATTCATGGAAGGCCGGAAAGACCAAGATCTTCCTCAGAGATGCTGAGGTCCGTTGTTGCCCTCACATAATGCTTACTCGCGCGAGCCTTAACCAGAGGTCCGTGGGGCAAACACCCGAACAGTACAAGCGCCTTGAGGAGGCCAAGGCCGCCGCCCTGCGAGGCCGTGTGATCCTGATCCAGAGCTGGTACTCATCGCCTCCCCCGAAGTGTGTCTTTCAAGCCAGCTCACCCGAGAGATTTCTCTTTGCTATGCAGGTGGCGCATGGTGTTCATTCGGAACTACTACCGCTGCTACAAGGCCGCGGCGATTAAAGTCCAGTCCTGTACGTAATCGTCATGTCTGACAATCCACAAGTCAAGATAACTCTGGATTCACTCCTGGGCTGCTTGTCGGCGCAGACATCCGCGCGTTCATCGCACGTCGCATCTATTTTGACATGCGCCAGGCCGAAATGGAGCGGAGGAGGCAAGCCGAGGCCAGGCGACAAGAGGAGCTCCGGAGACAAAGGGAAGAGGAAGCGAGGCAACGCGCTCTCGCCAGCGCCAACGCCGCTTCCAATGCCGAGGCGCCTCCAGTTTCTGCTCGGTCGGTCCGCATCACCGAAACCCCGGACGAGCAGGAACACGCTGTCCGTGTGGAGGTCACGGACCCGGACACCATCCTGTATGATGTCAACAAGCTGCCGAACATCGTGCTGGACTCGGACATCATCGATGCGGTCGACTACGGCCCTAAAGGCGACAAGATCCTGCCGCCGTCGGCCCTTAACGTGCCGCTGTCCAAACTGGCCGTCAACTACCAGTCGCCTCGCGTCGCCTCCCTTCGTAGGCGCGTCGTGGAGAAACTGCAGCTCAACAAGGCCCACGCGCCCATGCAGCGCAAGGAGGGATCCGAGTACGTGCGCAGATCCGGCCCAGCCACCACAGAACTTTGCGGCATTGACCAATGACTGGCCGTGCAGGGAGATTCCAGAGATCGTCAGCAAGGAGGACATGCGCCGGTACTCGTTCGAAGAGTACGCTCGCATCCACTTTAACATGATGAAGCGCAAGAGCGCGATCGGGCTGCGTCGGCAGAAGTCCTACTCGATTCAGCAGATCTGCACCTACTCCAAGGTTCGTCCCCGCCCACAGCTTCCTTGTCATCCGATTGCGCATAGCGCTGACGCATTCTCTTCTGACGGCAATAACTGCGGCGTCACATCAGAAACTGGAGTCGCCCTTGCACAAGACCAGCAGCGTGAACTACGTCAACTTGTCCCTCTCGCTCTTCCGCAAGCTCACCCGTTTCGTCGACGGCGAGGAGGGCTATGAGGCCGTCAAGGACCTCTTCGTGACTGGCATTGCCCACCCGGCTGCCTTCAGGAACGAGCTCTATGCGCAGATCATGAAGCAGACCACGCTCAATCCCTCCCGCGAGGGCACCCTCCGCGCGTGGGAGATCCTCGCGGCCTGCTGCGGCGTCTTCCCCCCGACGGACGCCTTCCTGCCGTATCTGGGCACCTTCCTGCTCGAGGCCACCGAGACCTCTGGCGATGTGAGCGCCTACGCGCGCTACGCCTACGAAAAGCTCAAGGTCTTGGCCTTCCGCTCCAAGCAGAAGGAAAACCGACAGTATCCCCCGTCGGCCGTCGAGTTTGAAGCCAACAGGGTAAGAAGTCCTCAACCCCAAACCACCGTTGCAACAGTGGCTCACGCACGAGCAACAACACAGGAACGACGGCAGATGCGGATTTGGTTCACCTTGCCCAGCGGCAGCGAGGTGGCGGTTCACATCGACCCTGTGTCCACGGCTGCCGACGTCTTTACGCCGCTCACAACCAAGGCCGTGCGGCTCAACGACCCCTCCGAGTTTGCCATCTACGAGGTCTACCCCCAGAAACAGATCGGTACACACTCGCAACTGAGTCGCTCCTTTCTCTGCTTTCGGCTTTGGGGAAGCCCGCTAAGTTTTCTACAAAATGATGATGACGGCGAGTGCAGAGCGGAGTCTGACACCGACGGACTTCATCGCCGACATTCTCGCCAAGGCCGAGAAGCACGGGCTCGAAGTGAAGCTGTACCTCAAGAAGAAGATGTGGTTGGATCCCGCCTTCCTCTCCGACGACCCGTCGGAGAACCGCATCGAGATGTTCCAGCTCCACAACTACATCATGAGGTGCGCTCCTATTCCTCTACCCACTCCCTGGGCGTGGCTTTTTGCACCAGCCATGAAGCGGCGGTCATCCGACACTCAAACTCTCCCGTACAGCGAGCGCATTCTCGTCCCGGATAACCTCATGGCCGGCCTGGCGGCTGCCAAGGTCATTGTCGACGGCAACCAACAGACGGTCGGCTCCAACGCGGCCAGCATGTATGTTGCCCTAGTACACTTTTTTCCCCTCCCCCGCACCTCACTCGTTGACTATCCGTGACCAGTGTCCCCACGCTCGTGCCCCCGAACCTGCTGAATACCAAGTCAGCCGGCGAATGGGGCATCCTCATCGAGACCGAGATCGCCCGCATCAAGCGCCTCAAGATGGTCCGCCCCTGCTCGTCACGCACATTTTATGTGCACGCCCCTGCTGGGCCATTGGGCCATTCCTCTCACTTGGGACATCTCCTTGACATATGCAGGACGATGACGTCAACGTCCTTGTCCACTACTTGACCATCGCCAAGCAGCTCCCGTTATACGGCCTGGTACGATGATTAAGAGGTGGTGTGGTGGAGCACCACTAGGATCTTAAGATCTGAATCTTGTTTTTTTGTTCATTTTATTTGATTTTGTTTGTGTAGACGGTGTACCGAAACGTGAAACTGGAGACGGCCGACCTCGATCTGCCTGATATCTGCACGGTCGGCATCGGCGTGTCGGGACTCGACATTTTCGATCGAATCACCCAGTACGTCTCCAACTACAATAACAACAGCATCACCAACACTTGCAGAAAGAAAGAGAAGGACCTTTCACTTGCAGAAGGATCCTTCCTTCTTCTTGTCGTTCCTTGACGGCTCTGAACTGTGATTGGTTGGCGGTGCGTGGCTGTCGTGCAGTCAAAAGCTGCGGCACATGCACTATTGGGACGTCAAGAACGTGAGCATCACCGTCAACTCGTGCACTGTGTCCACCAAGTCGGAGAAGGGTAACATCAAGATGATCACCCTCGAGGGTGTCGAAATGGCGAGCGTGATGGAAGACTACATGTTCTGGCTCCGCGAGGATTCCTCGTACGTTTTATCTTTATTGTTTATATTTAATAATATTTTTAATAGTTATCTTCTTTGACTGTGGTGGCCATCAGAGTGGCGCGAGCTGTGCAGGACTATCTGCCGCGCGACAAACACTTGCTGTCGTTCCACAAGGGCGACGTCATCCAGATCATTAACAAGGACCCGTCCGGTTGGTGGAAGGGCAAGGCCGGAGGTACTTCGCCCTTTAACCCTCGTGGATTCCAACACCTGCCTGATGCGATTGTTTTTGTGCTCCCCCCCTCCAACCCCTCAAACCATCACTTTCAGGGCGCACGGGACAGTTCCCGAAGGAGCACATCGAGGTGTTGATCCTCAAGCCGGGCAGCACGGGCGAGGACCCCACCGACTCGCCGGGCACGCCGTCCCTCAAGCAGCGCCTCATGAAGGGCGGCCTGACCGTCCAGGTCGATGATGATGATGACTACGAAGAAGAAGAAGAGCCCAAGTCCGGGATCCGGCGGGACAGCGGGCCGGGGCTTCTCTCCCCTGAAGAGCCCGACGCCTCCGCCACCGGCTCTACTGCCCCCGCCGGGCCGGGCGAGGCGACGCTCAAGAGCAAGCGGGCGACGATCTACATCCCCACGTCGTCGATCAAGCGCTATCCGTTTGCCGAGTACGCGTCGAAGAACTTCAACATCGAGGAGCTGACCAAGGAGGAGAAGATGAAGCCCGGCCTGAGCGCGGTCGAGTCGCTGACCCGGTACTCGGACAGCCCGCTCAAGTGCCCCCTCCACAAGGGCTTTGACGAGGCCTCGGCCAAGGCGGCCGTCGAGCTCTCGGTCGTCATCATGCAGTACATGGGCGACTACCCGGCCAAGAAGGTCAATCTCTACGGTACTGCGCAGCGTCATCGATCCTACTCCTTTCCCCCTCGATGGGTGTCTGACCACCTGCATGGGGTGGCGGTGGTGGGATGCAGACCTGATGGTCAAGATCTGCCAGACGGGCATCGACAAGCCAAACATCCGCGACGAGATTCTGTGCCAGCTCATCCGACAGTCCAACAAGAGCCCTAAGCCGTACGTGTGCTTTCCTCTCCCATTCGACACAGGCCAGAGACTGAACGGGCGTTTGACTTGGGGTTCGACGCGGGACCACAGGACGAGCCAGGCCAAGGGCCTCGAGCTGATCTCGATCTGCTGCGGGTTGTTCATCCCCTCGCGTTCGCTGGCGCCGTACCTGCTCGACTTCCTCCACATGCACACCAAGCTCGGCACCGGCGACGGCACCGACGAGAAGCTCACGCAGGTGCTTTGGCAGCCTCCAGCCTCTGCCTCAGCCCCCTCTTGCTCTGCCTCACTCACTCTGCCAATCGGGTCGATTCAGGACCTGGCCAAGCTGGCTGCCGCGGGTGTCGCGCGTCTGGACCGCATGCGAACGGCGGGCTCGCGCCTCTTTGCTCCCTCGCAGACCGAGTACGCCTCGATCAAGCTGGGCAACCCGCTCCAAGTCCGCGTGTGGACCCTCGACACGGCCACCAAGGGCGTACGGACCTTACCTTCCCCCTCCCCGTCGTCTCCTCGATACAATCTGGTCCTGCCGCTCATGTGATGATGATGTGATGATGGGGCAGGTGCTGGTGGACATGGCGGCCACGGTGCGAGACGCCACCACGCAGCTGATCAAGGACTTCAGGCTTCCGCCCGAGGCCTTGACCAAGCGCGACTGGAAGCTGTACGCCTTCTACTCCACCGAGCAGGACGCCCTCAAGCGGTTCAACGGAGGTACCACTCTTCTCTTTTTTATTTCCATTTTACGCATTCTTTATTATATATAAAAAAAATAGAGATAAATATTCTTTTAATTTATTTCTTAATTATCTGACCAATTTCTTGTTCTCGCAGCGGTGGGCACGCTGCTGCTGGAGCGAGACAGCATCTGCGACATCCTGGCCAAGTTTGAGCTCAACTGCGGGTCCAAGGGCAAGGAGTCCCTCCACTTGGTCTTCCAGGAGTCCATGTCCCTCAACCCGCACCTGGAGCTCTCCGATCCCGTGGCGTGCCACCTCCTCTGCCACCAGGTGCGTCTCCTCCTCCTCCACCTAGCCACTCCTTCACGAGGGGAGGTGGCTGAGCTGCTGCTCACTCCAAATATGCGATCGCAGGCCATGGCGCAGGTCAACTGTGGCAAGCATCCGGTCACCGAAGGCGAGGTACCGTTTCTTCTGAGCCCTCCTGCGTTTGTTGTTGGCTCACACTTGACAACCAAAACACAGGCGTCGTACCTGGCCGCGCTGCAGTATATGATCCAAGTGTCGCGGAGCGTGAAGGACCCAAGCAAGGCGACGACCGTGAGCAAGCACAACGAGTTCATGCAGGCCCTCGGCTTCCTCCCCCAGTTCGCCTTCCAGATGTGCGTTCTCCTCGAATCCCACAATCTTGTTCTTGCCACGACAAACTCACGGGATGCATCAACGGATGAAATGAAGGAAATCCGAGGGCGAGTGGCTGATGTCGATATACAAAGACTTTGAGGATATGGACAAGAACATGCCCGTCCTCGAGCTGGAGGAGCTCTACCTCGCCACCGTCAGGAGATGGAAGTACTACGGCGCCACCATCTTCTTCTGTGAGGTACAAGCTCCTGCTGGAAGCATCTTCCCACTTGCTGCTCGCTTCGTGGAGAGTCATTTCTGATCGTACTTCCTGATGATGATGATGATGCGCAGTCCAAGCAGCGCCCGGGCGTCAACGCCGTTGGCATCTGCCGCGACGGCCTCCTCATCCTGCGCCTGCCGCAGAAGGAGCCCCTCGCCATCGCGTCGTTCAAGGGTATGTTCCTCTCCCAACAACCAAAAAGAGATCCGATTTTCCCAAAGCTGATCGTGTCTGTGTTGCAGCCATCTCCAACTGGTCGGCCAAGAACGACACGCTGGGCATTGTGGCGGGCTCGCTCATGAACCCGCAGCGACTCGTGTTCAACACGCCCCAGGCGGCGCAAGTGGCGCATGCGCTCGAGAAGATGGTGGAAAAGCTCGTGCTCGAAAGGAAGCGCGAAGAGGAGATGAACAAGCCCAACTATATGCCGGGCGCCACCTTCCGCACCACCTTCCTCACCCAAAAGAAGCCCTTCTAGGGATTTCGTGTAGTCTCGGCCAGCCACGTCCGTCATAAAAACACAGCATTTGTCTCTTGTTCATGTTGTTTTCACCTCTTCTGTTTCGTGCGTTGTTGTCACCACTACCTCGTTGTCGGCGTGACTTCCGCGCAAGGAAGACGCCGGCGAGCACCAGGCCTCGTACTCGTCGTCGCCCTCCAAGGCCCACTCGTCATCATCGTCATCGTCATCGTCGTCGCTGTCCTCGCTCGTGACATCATTGCTACCGCCGCCATTGTTGGCCGCTTCCTCGCCGTTCCCCTCGGCCAGCAGGAAGAGCCGCCGGGAGCTGAGGGCTTTCATCAACGTCGCCCGAATACTCACGTCCGACTCTCGGCGGCCCACGGCCGGTCGGTTATCGGGCGGAGGCGGCACCTGCATCGCGCCGAGCCCGAGTGAGATGGGGGGGGGAGGGGAAGCTGGTCACTGCCCGCTTGGTCACGTACATGGTTGAGTTGTGCGAGGCTGCTTTGCTTGATGGCGACGAGAAGCGAGGAGCGCGGATCGGCGGGCGGGGGTGGGGCATCGGGCTTGCCGGTCTGGCCAACTTGTTGCACCACCGAGGGCGGCAGGTAAGGCGCCAGCTGTTCCTTCATCTGTATGCTCGTGGGTGTGAGTTCTGCTGAACGCAAAGAGAGAGAGAGAGAGAGAGAGCAAAGGTTGCTCGAGGAGTGTGGAACAAACCTGCTCCTGCGCTTCGCGGCGCACGCGTTCAAGCAGTTCCTGCACGCGCTCGCGCTCCTGCTGCTTCCAGGCCTCCCACTCGCGCTCGCGCCTCTCCTCGTCCTCTTTCTGCCGTCGCAGCTCCTCCTCCCGCTTGCGGCGCTCCTCTTCCTCGAGCCGCAGGCGCTCTTCGAGGTTGCGCCGCCTCTCGATGAGGCGCGCCATCTCCTCCTTGAGCAACGCTTCCTCTTCCTCCCGTTTCCGCTTTGCCTTTTCCTCCTCTTCGGCTGCTCGTCGCGCAGCCTCCTCCCTCTCGTGCCTCGCTCGCCGCTCTTCCTCTTCCTTTTTTTGTCGCCGTTCCTCTGCTTCCCGCCTCTGTTGCCCCTTTTCCTCTTCCTTCGCCAGGTGCTCTGCTCGCCTCTGCCGCTCTTCTTCCTCGTCATCGTCCTCGTGCTGTCTTGCCTCTTCTTCCTCGTCCTCGTCTTCCTCCTGTTTCTCGGATGCCGCGTCCTGCTGGACGACCTCCGCGACCTTGTCTTCGACTGGTGGCGTACGAGCCTCTTTCTCCTCCTCTTCCTCTCCCTCTTCCGCTGTCGCTGCCTCCTTCGGCGGCTGGGCCTCTTCGTCCTCCTCCCCGCCCTCCTCGGACGGCGAGGGCAAGGTCAGTACCTGCGCTGCGGCGCCCTCTTCCTTTCCCTCATCTTCATTACCATCGTCGTCTTGCCCATGTGGTGGCTGCTCGTCGGTAGACGTTGCTGGTGCTTCTCCGTCGGCGCTTCCGTTGCCTTCTGCATCATCACCATCATCTGCGCTTTCTGAGAATGCAGTCGCGGCTGCGGCAACAACGCCGGCTTCCTCCTCGGGCCTCGTCTGCTCCTGCGGGGTCTCGGGCTCATTTTCTGCCTCTGTCGCTGTTGATGAAGAGGCATCGATCTCCACATCATCGGGAGACGAGCGAGCAGCAGTCTCTGCCTCGCCTCGCTCTTCTTCCACTTTTTCAGGGACAGCCAAGACGGGCAGCTCCCCAGCAGCTTCCGCTTGGGCGTGGCCGCTGCCAGCGTCATCATCCGCCGACGAGATCTTCATGAGGGTGCTCAGACGCTTGAGCTCATGTCGGATACGAGCCAATTCCTCGTCCTTCCGGCGCAGCTCCTCCTCCTGCTGCGCCAGCCGGTCGCGCTCGTGCTTGAACTCTCGCTCGGCCTCAGCCTCCTCCCGCTTGGTCTCCTCCTCGACCATCTGCAGCACGTCGTCGAGCCGGTTGAACGAAACGTTGCGCTTGCGCTGGGCCTCCACCATCTTGGTACTCGTGATTCGGCGCACACGCACGGGCGCCAGCGGGTCCCGCTTCAGTGAGTCCCTATGGACCGACACGGCGTGCCGCGACCGGCCGAGCACGGGCGACGGCATAGGCGACGCTGCAATACATGTGAGGCCGGCAGCACGAGTGGGTGAGTAAACTTGAGCTTCAGTTCAGGAGAGGCAGAGGCCGTACTCCACTTGAGTTGGGCGGAGGCGGTCAGTTGCGACCCTGCTCGTGGCCACGAGCGCTGCTGTACGGGCAGAGAGTTTGTGGTGATGGAGGGCTCAGTTGGGCTGGAAGAACAGCTGCGAAAGAAGCGGCGCCATGCAGCAGCGTCCTGCTCAGACTCAGCTCGGAGGGCGTAAAGACGACCGTCCTTGATGGAAAGCTCGAGCGTGAGCGGTTCGCGGGGATTGAGGGTGGACACAGAGGCCTCATCGAGCGGAATCGATCCAATCACTTTGTACGGTTCCTTTTTTTCCGAATAACACAGGTGATTCCCGATTGTTCTGAAGTAGCGCTTGACCCAGCGAGACTTGGTCTTGCCCTTTATCTTTTGTTTTTCCAGGTACCCCTCCATCTCGAACCGTGGCTCAGGATTTAACAACGATTTCTCGCTAAGATGAGCGCGGCCGGCGAAGTCGCCTACGAAGAGTTTATCTTCTTTTGGTTGGCCTTGCCTTTTTCCTCGAGGCATACATACTCCAAATTCTTTTAAAATTCCAGACTCAGCCCGCAAGCAAACTGACGAACTGTACATTCGCGTTCCTTTTATTGTTCCACGTTCTTCGGACCTCAGGGCATGTTTGGGGCAGCGGCAGAGGAGTTACCATTGAGCAGCTCATCTGCAAACACGTCATCGGTCACCTCCTTGCGGCGGCACTTGCCCACCAACGGCGCTAATCGGACGGCTAGCTGGTGTTTGCACTGCAATATTCGCTTGGCGAATCAGTTACACCGCAACGCACCAGCGGGCCAAGGTCAAGCGCACCATGAAGGGACTCTCACGAGGGTCACCCTTGAGTACAGAGTAAGTGAACGCCGGGCACGAGCAGTAGTGGCCAAAGCAGACGTACTTGGCGCTCCACTTCCCTGCCTTCTTGCCCTGCCCAGTCAACTGGAAGCGTAAGGAGGACTGAGTGAGCTACACAAGCGAGGAGGAGACTCAAAGAGGACATGAATTCTGGGGCGCACTTGGTAGTAGTTGCGGCCGGAAGGGGTGGCGACCACTTGCACCACACGGCTGCGGTCTATTATGTCCAGAGCTGCAAACAGCACAGCGTCGAACACAAAATAGAGCCTGCAGCATTCCCCAGCCATGGTCAGGAGCTGCCAGCAGATCACCGGGGGAGAGAAGGGGGAGGGGGGGGGAGTACGAGAGAAGCAAGTCGTCCGTAACTGGGAGGGGACACAAGCAGCGCTGGTGAGCAAAGAAAACAAATAAAAACGTGTAAGATTTGGGGCGTGTACATCGACCAGCGGTCTTGACCTTCGCAAACAATTCCTCCGCCACTGCCTCAATGTTCGCTGGCGTTGCCATTATGGCTGATGAAAGTTGTTTTTGCATTTCTTTTGTAATCTTTTTGAGCCTCATTCCTGGAAATTATTTATTTATTTGGGTCGCTACAGGAGACCGAGCCACTGGTAGCGGAGGCGGCGCCAGGTGGGCGAGCGGATGAAGGCGACAAAGGCCAAAAGTAGCACAAAGAGGATGATCACGATCGAGTTCAAGCTTACCCGCCCCGGCTTGGCCCGCGTCGGTGGGCTCGCCTCAGAGAGCACAAGCAAATACTTGACCTGCGAAGAACAAGCTTGTCAGCTTCAAGAGCAACATAACCGTGGAATCGAGCAGAGCCGAGAGCAGAGAGCAGAGAGCAGAGAGCAGAGAGCAGAGAGCAGAGAGCAGAGCAGACTTGAAAACGTACACGAACATGATCGTTGGAGCGAGAGAGAATGTACTGGTCTGGCATTTGATCGTCCCGTGTTTGACGCTTTCCGTGCGACACGAGCTCGGGGTCATTAGCCACCTGCGCAGCAGTCGTATAAGCTAAGCCAAAAAGAAAGAAAGGAGGTGACGAACGAGACCTCGCAGCCGGCAATGAGACCGATCCGCGGCCCGATGACGCTCCGCTCCCACGAAGGAGCCGACGTCCAAAAGGTCATACAAACAGACGCATCGGTTGAGAGGTAGATTCCTGCGCTCTCGAATCGCAGGAGAAGGAATCAGCCCGCCGCAACAAAAAAGATGCAAGCTCTCTCTCTCCTATTTCAAGAGCTCGCCACACGCTCGAGAAGAGGGTTCATACCTTCGCCAAAGAGGCCCGCCTTTGCGTACTTGGTGTCGAGGCCGTTCCACAAGATAGAGTGAAAGTTCTCGAGCGAAGAGGCATGATACCTATGCGTAATGCAAACGCCTAAGCTCTTTCCTTCTTCTTCCTTCCTTCCCCAAGCGTTCAGGGGGACCATCAAAGGTGGCTAATTATGGCACGTACCCGATCACCGTGCCGTGCTTCTGTGCGACCGCTTGGTAACGCTGCTGCGCCAGCAGTGCGAACGACGCTACAGCGACACAGGCCCATGAGCCACTATTTTGACATGTTGGATAGATACAAAGAGAGAAGAAGAACGTACCAGTCCCTGAGCAACTTGACGAAGAAGAAGAAGGAGCATCATCACCATCGTAGATAACCTCGAGAATGTGCTGAGGCAGGGATCCGGCACGGGCCGCGGCCGCCGTCTCTGACAGGAACGCTGTCTTGGCGTTGAACTGCACCAGCATGCAGAGAGCAGGCGCTCAGTACGGCTTGGATGTCTCTCAGAACTGTCGAATTCGAAAAAGGGGGAGGGCTTGCCGCGGTGTACCTCGTCACTTGTGAGTGGCTTGAGTCGAAAGGCTGGCGGATGAAAGAGCCAGTCAAGGAAGCGAAGTAATGGCAGGGACAACTTGCCTACGGCCTCTGCGCCAACACCACCAGGGTTTCAGGCGGTGGGCACCAACGGAAAGAGAAAGAGGAGAAAGAGGGAAAGAGGGCACCGTCGTTCGCCACGAGTGTGCGCAGCGAGGGCAATGTTCTTAGAACTTGCAACTGTACAAAGAAAACACCAGCAATGATTTAGCAAGCGAACCACATACAAAGAGGCAATAGGTACCAGGTGATCAAAGTCTTTGATCTTGTTGGTTTGTGCAGAAGCACCCATGGCGCAGAAGAAGGAGGGGAAAGGCCGACATATGGTCGCTCGACGATAGCTGTTGAGCGCTGTGTAGAAGAGGCTTAAGAGAAGATCACACGCCACAAGGCTAGGAGAGAACACGAGCAAAGGCCTGGTGAGCGCGTGCAAGCGTTGCATCATATCTGCTGTGCAGAAAGAAGCGTACTTGGTGGTCAGTTGGCTACGAACGCGTACCTCAAGGTCGCATCTTTCGATCGCCTCTTCCCCGACGTCCATCTGTTGTGCCGGCTTGGAGGCGAGAGCGAATAAAGAAAATGTTTCTTGCGTTTTCACCACGTAGTGGAGACTCTGGCCTTGGCGCCAAGCCACGCGCAGGCAAACAGGGCATAAAAGCTGGTATGGCAGCCGTCTTCCTTCACTCCACGCCTACGCAAGCCGAGTACAACTACCTCCCGAGTACAACTTCGATGTCTGCGGTTGCCTACACCGAGTATTTATTCCTGTGGTGCTGCCACCGCCGAGGAATGCAAGTTGCCCTGTCAACGTCGGCCAACGGGCTTTGGTAACACGGGTTCCGCTACGCGGCGGGCATGATTGTCTTGCTCTGGTCCATCTTGTTCGTCACAATATCTGCTGGTCGCCGGTGTAGCGAACACAGCCTTTGCCTGTATCTTCTTTTTCGGCTCTTTTGCGTCGACACGCCTGCCCTTCTCCGTAAGCTTGCAAAAGAAAAGAGAGAAGCCTCGTGCCGTAATAGGACCTATCGCCCTTAAGGACTCTGCGATTGGTAACGTGAGGTCCATGCCAGACCGCTACTTGGGGGTCGCTGATCGTGAGGTCTCGTCAAATACTTCACCCAATCTGGCGTGTACGTTTGCCCCTTGTGCTCAATGACCCACAGGCGGGCGCTGCGGACTGGAGCCGTGATCCAACTCTCCCTGTATGCAGGCTACGTCTCCAGGCTCGAGCGGCTGTTGAAAGAGGGGTTGGCATAGCTTGTGCGGGCATGGGCCCAAACACAACTAGCGCGAAGAGCAAGGACTGTATTCTCGTGTTCGTGCATCCTGCTTGTGTCGGGCAGAAGCGTCGATAGCCCGCCTGTTGCCGTCTGTGGTGTCTTGCTCCCGCAGCAGGCCCTGTGGGTCATGCATTGAGCACAAGGGCAGACGTACTTGGCCGAAGTGTTTGATGACATCCTCACGATCAGCTAGCGGCCTGGCATGGACCTGATATGAGACCAATGCATGGTCCCTGCAGTCACCAGCAAAGGTGCGCCACGTGTTTTTTTTGTATTTTTTGTTTTTTTTATTTTTTTGTTTTTGTTTTTGTTTACTAACAACAAAGCAACATCCACTGGAAGTCTTTCCAGATGGCGTCGTTGGAAGAGTTGAGAAAGGAGGCTCGAAAGCTCGAGAGTTTGCTCGATGTCAAGCTAGTGTCCTACTCAAAGCTGGGGGCCAATTTCGCTCACTCCACACTGTTGCGCGAGGAGGACCACAGCCTGAACACCAGCCCGTGGTCTGAAGATGTTTCCAACTCTATGGCTTTGGAGATTGATCAGCTGCTGCTTAAGGTTCAACATCTCGCTCCCCCAAGCCAATTTACATTCGCCATTCACCACGTGTGCCCTCAAACAGTTAAGCGAAATCAACGACAAGATGAGCCGCTGCGACTCAAGCGTTGCTTTGCCTCACATTTTGCAACATCACCGTTCAAAGCTTCACGATTTTCAGCTCGATTACAAGAAGACCAGGGTGCGTGGCCACTGCTCTTTCCTCGACACCACCTCACGTTCCGTCATTGTGCTTGGCCAGGCGAACATTATGCAAACACGGGAACACGCCGACCTGTTGCTGTCTGTGCGCGACGATATCAGGTTCCTCCCCTTCGCCTCTCCTGTAGAGTTGTGCTCAAGCCGCGAGCGCCCCAGGCTAATAATACCTTGCATGCCGTACTGTGTTTCTTCCGACGCGTCCCTAGTGAGTACAAGAAGAACACAGGCATCAACTCGCGAACGGAGAACCTGCTGCGAGAGCGGAGCACCATTCATGGTGTCGACCACATCGCCGACCAGCTCATCGCGTAAAACATCCAGCATGTCCCACCAGCTTGAGACGCTTTAACATGCTCACATTGTTCCTACAATGGCACACGACACGACAGCCAAGCGCAGGAAGCGCGGGAGCAACTGGCTGGCCAGAGGTCGCTGCTTCAGAACACGTTGGCAACCCTCTCAGGCATGCGAGGTATTTCCCCTCGATCCATCCTGCTACTCACTTGTACCCGCGAAGCATCGCGTACAGCGTTTCGTATCTCTGACCACAGCGGCACACAAACAGGTTCATTGCCCGGACTCAACTCGCTGATGGGCACGATCAAGAAAAAGAAGTACAAGGATATGGTGATCCTGGGCTCCTTCATCGCGTTTTGCACCTGCTTCCTCCTCTTCTACTGGCTCCGCAGCTGAGGCGTGTCCATCGCCATCGTACTTTCCTGCTGTGTGTTTGTGTGGGGAGGGCGACCACCATCAGCCACTGCCGACTGGAACTGTATAGAACGATAAGAGAGCGAGAGACCATCGGGAGTTGTTGGGCGCTTCTCGGATGGAGGCAGCGTTTCAAAAAAGAAAGATCTTCAACAACGTTCGTTAGATCATCTTATGGGCGTGGTAAAGGACTGCCAGTCCTCCCTTCTTGTTGTTCATCACGTGCCCCACATTTTGCGGGGTGAAAGAAGTGGGTCGAAAATTCGACGCTTGCGCAGGCCGGTCTGGCTGCAACGAACAAGAGAACGTGCGCGAGCAGAACACGAACAGAGCAAGCTGGCCGGCCAGAAAAAAGGAGATGCAGCGTCTCTCGGAAGAGAGCGACCCGCTCCAGCGACGCGAAACCGAAGAGGAGATCAGCCTGAGCTCAGCGGATGAATCATCGCGAAACAACAGTAGAGATGAAGTCTTTGTGGGGCAGCAAAGCCCATCTTCACAGCGGAAGTCCCCGTCGCCCGAGGTAGTTTTGGAGGAAGAGGAGGGAGAGGAGGACCTCGAGAAGAAGCGAATGGTGAGCGAACTGGATGGAGGAATGGATAACGAAATGCTAGAATTCGGACACACGATGAACTGCTACTCTCTAGTCGTGCAAGGTGCAGTGAGCTACTTTTACAACAATCGACACCGAATCCGCGGCGTGCTGCTTGCCAGCAGCCTCGTTGCAGTGCTGCTCGTTGTCGCCGTCCTGTTCATCTCCATCTACGACCCCGACGCCGGTACCTCTGAGCGTAGCGGTGCGTGCCTCACTCCATCCATCCTTTTTATTTTCAATTTATTCATTATTTAATTATATGAAAATAATGTGGGCACGTGCAGTGGAAGACATCCTGATCGCCACAATGTCTCCCGAGACCATCAAGAAGCATCTCGAAGACCTCACGAAGAAGCCACACGTTGCCGGCTCCGCCGCCGATTACGACAACGCCCGTTACGTCCACGACCGGTGCGCTGTTCGCCCTCCTGCACGCGTCTGCCCTGCTCTGTGCTTGGTCGGGGGCTCACACGTGATCACGGCTGCGTGGGCACAGGTTCAAAGAATACGGCCTAGACAACGTGCACATCGAGACGGTCCCCGTGTTGACCAACTTGCCTGTGCAGCGAGTGGTCGAGATAGTGTATCCCGACGAACTCCGCTTCCAGGCTTCCCTCACCGAGCCGGTACGACCGTCGGATGCTTGACGCCACAAACGATCGGCTCGCAGCGAGTCCAGTTGATACTCGGCAACGCGCACGCGCCTCACGACGTGCACGTGCCTTGTACCTGGTGCAGGCCGTGCCGGAGGACCCACGCACGGAGAATCCCGACGTGGTGCCCACCTTCAACGGCTTCTCGGCCGGCGGCAATGTCACAGCCGAGCTGGTCTACGTCAACTACGGCCGCCCCGAGGACTACGCCCTCCTCGCCCAACAGGTGCGCAAACATCAGACGTGCTACGTGGGCGGCCCACAGAGCGGCCTCTATTGACTCGTCGTCGTCTCACACAAACACACATCACCAGAATGTGTCCGTACAAGGCAAGATCGCGATCGCCCGCTATGGCCGAGGCTTCCGCGGGAACAAGGCCAAGCTGGCCGAGATCCAAGGTGAGGGCATCATCGCTCCTCCCGCTCTAGTGGAAATGGTCCATTTGAAGCTGACGTAGGAGTGGGTGGCTTGGCTGGGATGGATGGCAGGCGCGGTCGGGCTTCTCCTGTACTCGGACCCGCAAGAGGACGGCTTCGCCATGGGCGAGGTCTACCCCAACGGGCCCTGGCGCCCGGCCCAGAGCGCGCAGCGTGGCAGTGTCTGGGAGGGTACGTACACGTCTTTCCCCTCTCATGTGACAATTGTCGTGGCGCGCTCTTTGTGGACCAACACGCCGGCCGCGCCTTTTTTGCCTGGTCTTGGTGGTGGTGAACGCTGCCCAGGGCAGGGCGACCCGCTGACCCCGGGCTGGCCCTCGGCGGCCAATGGGCCGCGCCTCGACCTGACGCAGGCCTACGATGAGGTCGACCCGAAAATGAAGGGCTACTCGACGCTGCCCAAGATCCCCGTCCAGCCCCTGTCCTGGGCCGACGCCCTGCCGCTACTCGCTGGCCTCCAGGGCGACCTGCTCGACGAGACCTGGCGAGGAGGTGCCTGCTCGCTCACTTCCCGCCCGCTCGCCGCGAGAGTGGGCTGACGCGTCATGTGTACGTGTACGTGACAGCGCTGAACGTGTCCTACGCGCCGGGTCCGGGTCCGGTGCGCGTGCACCTGCAGCTCGAGTTTGAGTACAGCACCAAGGACATCTGGAACGTCGTGGGCAGCATCCACGGCCACGAGGAGCCCGACCGCCTTGTCATCATCGGTGCGCACCCTGCGTCTTTTTTTCGCGACAGCCTCAACGATCGTTGGCTTCTTCTTCTTGTTTATGTTTACACTCAACCTCGGCGGCCGCGCAGGCAACCACCGGGACGCGTGGGTGTACGGAGCCGGCGACCCGCACTCGGGTACGTCGACCATGCTCGAGATCGCACGCGCCCTCTCTATCTGCGTGGCCGGCGGCTGGAAGCCCCGCCGCACCATCATGTTCGCCAGGTACTCTTTCTCTCTATTTTCATTTTCATTTAATATTACATTTATTGATTTATTAACATATTTATTGATTTATTTTGGTGCGCAGTTGGGACGGGGAGGAGTACGGCCTGCTGGGGAGCGTCGAGTTTGTGGAGAAGCACGCGCACACGCTCAACGCTCAGGCCGTGGCCTACATCAACGTGGACTTTGGGGTCAAGGGCACCACCAGCCTCCAGGCCAAGGGTGCGTCCACACACGTCTGGGCTCAGCTGAGGGGGGGAGGGCTCACACCGGCGTGTGCGCGGTGCAGGCACGCCCAACCTGCAGACCCTGCTCACGTCGATCACGGACAAGGTCAACATGCCCGACGGCCGCAGCGTGCGCCAGGTCTGGAAGCGCGAGCGGCTCGGGCCTCTGGGCGCCACGTCGGACTTCATGCCCTTCCTCCAGGAGATCGGCATCGCGTCGATGGACCTGCGCTTCATCGACCCCGAGCCGCTCATCGGAGTCTACCACTCGGTCTACGACACGCCCTACTGGGTCGAGCATTTTGTCGACCCGACGTTCGAGCTGCACGCCACGCTGGGCAAGCTCCTCGGCCTCACCCTCATGCGGCTCTCCGACGAGAACATCCTGCCCTTGGACTACGAGCCTTACGCCACGCTCCTCCGGTTCGTATTTTATTTTTCCTTTATATATTTTTAATAATATATA
>NAVB01001811.1:0-11175 GCA_002179805.1 Acanthamoeba lenticulata | reverse complement strand
TATTTATCTTAAAATTCATTCGCCACTGCAGAAAAGGCGTTCGAGTCGCCTGAGACGCACGGGTCGTGCTGTGAGTTCCTGCGAAAATACCAGGCGGACATGGACGCCCACGCGGGGCTCCTCATCGTGCCCAAGTCGGCGCTGGCCTTCCCGCAGGTGTGGCTCGGCGGCGACAAGAAGTGGCGACACGCCGACCGCGAGGGCGTCTTTGTGCAGCTCGAGGCCCGCAAGGATCGCGGCGTGTGGTTCATCCCTATCACCCGCACCCCCGAGGGCCACGTCAAGGCTGGCGACGAGGTTCGCTACTTCCACTTCTTCTTCTTCTTCTCTTTGTTGCAGCGTGCTGATGAGTGTTGGTGGCGTGCGTGTTCTATCAAAAACTATTCATGTGGCGCAGGAGTCACTGGACATCGATGTGTTTGCGCTCGTGCCTCGCCTTTTCCCTACAGCAGCCTCGTGAACTTCAGCGTTGTCCAAAAAAAAAACAACTTATTCTTAATTGTTTTTTAAACATTAAAATATTAAAGAATTTCACCAATGCAATTACTGTGTTGGTACACGCGTGCCAACGGCTGCCCTTGGGATGTGTTCACCTGTGCTTTGGCAGCTTGGCAAGGCCATCTGGCCGTGCTCCAGTGGGCGCGTGCCAACGGCTGTCCATGGGACAGCTACACTTGCTTCCAAGCTGCCCTTGGTGGCCACCTGGAGGTGCTCCAGTGGGCACATGCCAACGGCTGCCCATGGGACAAGGAGACTTGAGAGGCCACCTGGAGGTACTCCAATGGGCGCGTGCCAACGGCTGCCCATGGGACAAGGACACTTGCCGCCAAGCAGCCGATCTCGGCTACTTAGATGTGCTCCAGTGGGCACGAGCCAACGGCTGCCCGTGTGACTAAGGCATGACAGAACGAAATAAAATTAAAGTGTAATTTGATTTTTGTTGAATTAATTTATTTAAAAGGGCCACAGAAAAAGAGAAGGAAAACCTCAAACAGAGGCACCAAGATTAATTAGTGTGCAACCACGAGCGATCAACGTCGCGTGGAACCACAGGTGTTCTTCCTCTGGAGTGAGAAAGGCCTCTCGAGATCTTGGTTTTGGATTGTGCATTGTGGGCAAGATCGAGTGGATTAGATAGATCAAGAAGATGAGCGGCAGCGAAGCGCGCCGGCAGGAGGCCCGGCGGCTGCAGGAAGCCGCCTTCCGCACACTCCATGCCCTGCTCGACACCACCGGCGGCAGCTCAGAGACCATCCAGGCCTCCATGGTACCTTTTTATCCTTTTTTTTTCAAAAAATATTCATTTATTTATTCATGTGTTCTTTTGGCTCACACGGCGAGTACGTTGTCGTGTCGTGTGCGTGTGTGTCGTGTCGTGTCGTGCTGTGTACCTGTGCGCGACACAGGAGCAATACAACCACTTTTTCTGCGTGGTGGAGAACATCCTCAGCCACGGCTTGCGACAAGGTCCTCCCCCGCGTCTCTCGCCACCAACGCGACGAAAGCTCACGTCGCACACCCGCACACGCGCACACGCACACACGCACACACGCACACGCACCGCACGCGCGCTCAATCCAGAGAAAAAATCGTTCTGGTCCGCCAAGTCGGACACCTACGACTTTTTCGACCTGCTCGAGTACCTCCCCAAGGTGCGTGTCGTGCGCTCGTGTCGTGTCGTGTCGTGTCGTGGCTCGAGGCCAACCGCACACGCGCGCGCGCGTGTGTCTGGCAGGTCTGGCCGCCGGGCAAGAAGGTGATGGACGTCATCAACAGCTTTCCCACCGCCAAAACCTCCAAAGGTTCCCACAGCACGCACACCCGCGCGCGTGTCGTGTCGTGTCGTGGCCTCGTGCGCTGACCCGCACACACGCGCGCGCGTACACACGCGCACAGGCAAGGGGCGGCTGTGGCTGCGCATCGCGCTCAAGGAGCGGAACCTGCAGACCCTCCTGGACAAGCTCACGCGGGAGCAGGCCCTCCTGCGCAAGCTCTACGACGACGACGCGCTGCTTCGCATTCCGGACCAGCTCGAGACCTTCCTCGGCCTCCTCGCCCCGCTCGAGGTCCTCACCGTCCCCGTCTCCTTCCGGTCCGTCCTCCGTCCGTCCAGCCCACGTCATGCTGACGTCACGTTTGCCGTTTGCTGACGTCACCTTCGCGGCGTGCTGACGTCACGTTCGTTGGATGCTGACGTCATCGTGACAGGGAGCTGGACTTTGATGCGCTGCCGGCTGACTTGGCCTATTACGAGGGCGGCGGCCCCGCGAGCAACGGCGCCGACGGCGGCCATCAACACCAGCAGGCCGAGGACCTCATGATGTCGCTCGAGGCGCCTGCCGGCGCTGCGCCCGCCGGCGCGGCCACCGCCGCGGCCACGGCCGAGCTGCTGCCGGCGCCGCTCAGTCCTGCCGTTGTTGTGCCGCCGGCGGCCGCGACGGCCGCCGATGGCGCGGCGCTGGCGCAGGCCGAGGCCGCGGCCGCCGAGTGGAAGCGGCAGGCCGAGAAGAAGGGCGAGGAGCTCGCCGCGCTGTGGGACGAGCACGCGCGGCTCCGGCGCGCGTGGGACGACGAACGCAGCGGCCTTGTCGCGCGCGTGGAGGCCGCCGAGGCCGCGCGCGACGAGGCTGTCGCCCGCGCCGCCGCGCTCGAGGAGCAGCAGCACAAGCAGGAGGAGCACGCGCGCGAGCGCAAGGAGCAGGATGACCAGGAGGAGCACACGCGCGTGCGGGAGGAGCACACACGCGCGATGGAAGACGAACGCGCGCGTGCGGCGCGAGAACTCGAAGCCGCACGTGAGGAGTGGCGCGCGCGCGACGACGAACGCGCGCGGGAGCTCGAAGCCGCACGACACGCGCGCGCGCAGCTCGAGGACCAGGCCCGCGTGTTGGGCGAGCAGACGCTCAAGCAGCTCGAGGAAATTTCGGTCCGGATGGAGCAGAAAGAACGCCAACTATGCGACCTCTCGGCCGCCCGCGAGCGGCTCGAGGCCGAGTTGGCCGCGCGCGACAAGGACGCGGCCGAGCGCGACGCCGCGCGCCAAAAGGCCGACGAGCTCCAGCGCGACCTGGACCAGCGCGAGGCCAGCCTTCAGGCCCTGCGGGACGAGCTCGACGCCGCGCGCCAACAGGCCGACGAGCGCCAGCGCGAGGCCGAAGCGGCCGCGCACGCAGCGGACCAGCGCGAGGCCGAGCTCGACGCCGCGCGGCAGAAGGCTGATGAGCTCCAGCGCGAGTTGACCCAGCGCGAGGCCGAGCTCGACGCCGCCCGGCAGAAGACCGACGAGCTCCAGCGCGACGTGGCCCAGCGCGCCGAGAAGGAGGACGAGCAGCAGGCTGGCGTCAAGGCCCTGCGGGACGAGCTCGAGAAGCGCCAGGCCGAGCTCGACGCCGTGACCCACAAGGCCGACGAGCTCCAGCGCCAGCTGGACCAGCGCGAGGCCGAGCAGCGGGCCGGGCTCCCGGCCGACGCCCAGGCCGAGCTCCAGCAGCGCGACGCCGAGCTCGCCGCCGCGCGCCAGCGGGCCGACGAGCTCCAGCGCGACCTGGCCCAGCGCGACGAGCAGCAGGCCGCCCGCGAGGCCGACGCCCAGGCCCTGCGGGACGAGCTCGACCAGCGCCGGGCCGAGCTCGACGCCGTCCGGCACAAGGCCGACGAGCTCCAGCGCGACCTGGACCAACGCGACGAGCAGCGGGCCGGGCTCGAGGCCGACGCGCAGTCCCTCCGGGACGAGCTCGACCAGCGACGGGCCGAGCTCGACGCCGCGAGGAACAAGGCCGAAGAGCTCGAGCGCCAACTCGACGAGCAGCGGGCCGGCCACGGGGCCGACGCGCAGGCCCTGCGGGACGAGCTCGACCAGCGCCAGGTCGAGCTAGACGCCGTGCGCCAGAGGGTCGACGAGCTCCAGAGCCAAGTGGCCGAGCGCGAGGCCGCGCGCGACGCCGCGAGGAACAAGGCCGACGAGCTTGAGCGCCACGTGGCCCAGCGCGAGGACGAGCGGGCTGGGCTAGAGGCCAGCCTGCAGGCTCTGCGGGACGAGCTCGACCAGCGCCGGGCCGAGCTCGACGCCACGAGGAGCAAGGCCGACGAGCTCCAGCGCGACCTGGCCCAACGTGACGAGCAGCGGGCCGGGCTCGAGGCCAGCGCGCAGGCTCTCCGGGTCGAGCTGGACGCCGCGAGGAACAAGGCAGATGAGCTCCAGCGCCAGCTGGCCCAGCGCGACGAAGAAAGGACCGGCCTCGAGACCGGCTCGCAGGCCCTGCGGGCCGAACTCGACGCCGCGCGGCAGAAGGCCGACGAGCTCCAGCGCCAGCTGGCCCAGCGTGAGGCCGACCTTGACGCCGCGAGGAACAAGGCCGACGAGCTCCAGCGCGACCTGGCCCAACGTGACGAGCAGCGGGCCGGGCTCGAGGCCAGCCTGCAGGCCCTCCGGGACGAGCTCGACGCCGCGCGCCAGAAGACGGACGAGCTCCAGCGCCAAGCGGCCCAGCGTGAGGCCGACCTCGATGCCGCCCAGAAGAACGCCGACGAGCTCCAGCGCCAAGTGGCCCAGCGCGAGGCCGAGCTCGACGCCGCGAGGAACACGGCCGACGAGCTCGAGCGCGACGTGGCCCAGCGCGACGAGCAGCGGGCCGGCCTCGAGTCCGGCTCGCAAGCCCTGCGGGACGAGCTCGACCAGCGACGGGCCGAGCTCGACGCCGCGCGGCACAAGGCCGACGAGCTCCAGCGCGACCTGGCCCAGCGCCAGACCGAGCTCGACGCCGCACAGCACAAGGCCGACGAGCTCCAGCGCGACCTGGACCAGCGCCAGGCCGAGCTCGACGCCGCCCGACAGAAGAACGGAGAGCTCGAGCGCGACGTGGCCCAGCGCGAGGAGCAGCGGACCGGCCTCGAGGCTAGCCTGCAGGCCCTGCGGGGCGAGCTCGACCAGCGCCGGGCCGAGCTCGACGCCGCGCGCCAAAAGGCCGACGAGCTCCAGCGCGACGTGGACCAGCGCGAGACCCAGCGGGCCGGCCTCGAGGCCGACCTCGCCGCCGCGCGCCAGCGCGAGGCCGAGCTCGAGCGCGACTTGGCCGCCGTGCGCGAGCAGGCCGAGGCCGACGCGCGCGCGGCGCAGCAGCAGCTGGACGAGGTCCTCGGGCAGCAGCGGGACGACGCCGAGCGCGCGGCGGTCGAACGCGAGACGCTCGTGCGCGCGCACGAGCAGCGGGTCGAAGAGCTCGAGGCCGCCCTGCGCGAGGCGCGCGACGAGATCGGCGATATGCAGATCTCGCTCGACGTCCGGTGCGTGTGTCTTTTTGCCCGTTTTCGCGCCGCACACACGCGCGCGGGGAACTAACTTGCCGCACACGCGTGACTATGGTGGGACGAGCGCAGATCGCAGGAGGTCGACATCGTGCGGCGCAAGCTCAAAGAGGCCGACGAGAAGAAGACCGCCGAGGCGCTCCTCCTCCAGCGCCAGATCGAGCGGCTCGAGCAACAGCACGAGGTCAGCGTCCTTCATCTTCATCTTCTTTGTCATCCTCATCTTCATCCTCATCCTCATCTTCGCCGTTGTGCAGGAGAGCGGCCGGTTCCTGCAGGAGATGGAGCACAAGAAGGACGAGGAGATCGCCGAACAGCTGAGCGAGATTCGACGCCTCGAGGGCATCATCGAGGTTGGCGCTTCTTCTTGAAATTTTATTGATTTGTTTATTTATTTATTTGTTTGTTTATTAATTTTTTATTTTGGCATGAATTCATTTTAAAAACAAAAATATTTTTTGTGCAGAACGTGAAAATGGAGAACGCGACGCTGAAGATGTCGCACCAGCGGATGATCGAGGAGGTGGAGACGCTCTCAAGGCAGCTGCCCATCAACCGGGGCTCCATCCGCGCGCTGGCCCATTCGCCCGCGTCCTCGCCCTCGCGCACGGCGGCCACCGCCCCGTCGCCACCGCGCGGTCGCCCGCATTAATGTTTTTATGTTTTTATAATCTCATTTGTGATTTTTGTGAACTTTTTTTTCTAAATGGACATTTTCTCAGATTTATCTCGAGATATGGTGCCATAAGTATAAATGCACTTCAAGCAGTTCTCATCCATGGAGATGAAGATGAGCTCAGTTTCTTTCTTTTTATGGCCATTTCCTTTCCTTTCTTGGACTGTAGTTGAGGCTCAACGCAGCAGCGCTTTAGTCGTTGGCATTCGAAGGCCTCTGCTGCAAGCGCCACCAGCAAGACCAAGACCAAGAAGAGACGATGACGGCCAACTTCACCTACCACGGACCCACGCAACTGCTCATCAACAACGACTGGGTCGACGCCCTCTCGGCCAACACCTTTGCCACCATCAACCCGGCCACCGGCGACGAGCTCGTCCGCGTGGCCGAGGCCGACAAGGCCGACGTCGACCGCGCCGTTGCCGCCGCGCGGGAGGCCTTCCAGACATGGCGCAACGTCGACGTGAGCCAGCGCTGTCGGCTGCTTCACCGCTTGGCCGACCTTGTCGAGGCCCACAAGGACCAGTTGGCCGCCACTGAGTCTGCCGACAACGGGTACAAGAAGAAGCCTTCTCTTCTTCTTCTTCTTATGGTTGTTCTTGAGGCTCACGACAACAACCACAACGAACAGCAAGCCGGTGACGATGGCGACGGGCGACATCATGTTCAGTGTGGCCATCATTCGCTACTACGCCGGCTGGGCCGACAAGCTCCAGGGCAAGACCATCCCCGTCGACGGCGACTCCTTTGTCTACACCGTCCATGAGCCCGTCGGTGTCGTGGGCCAGATCGTGCCGTGGAATTACCCCTTCCTCATGTTCATCCTCAAGATCGCGCCGGCGCTGGCGTGCGGCAACACGATCGTGCTCAAGCCCGCCGAGCAGACGCCGCTCACGGCCCTGCTGGGCGGCAAGCTGGTGGTGGAGGCGGGCTTCC
Source organism: Acanthamoeba lenticulata (assembly GCA_002179805.1). Lineage (NCBI taxonomy): Eukaryota > Discosea > Longamoebia > Acanthamoebidae > Acanthamoeba > Acanthamoeba lenticulata. Next base: position 4,259 of record NAVB01001811.1, on the reverse strand, counting down.
CGCCGGGCGTGGTCAACATCGTGCCGGGCTATGGGCCGACGGCGGGCGCGGCCATCAGCGAGCACATGGACATCGACAAGGTGGCCTTCACGGGCTCCACCGAGGTCGGCAGGATCGTCATGGCACGCAGACCTGACTTGGCCACGCGGATGCATCATGTTTTGTCATAATCAGGCTGACGACGATGATATCACATCTAGGCAGCGGCGGCAAAGAGCAACCTGAAGAACGTGACGCTCGAGCTGGGCGGCAAGTCGCCTCTTGTCGTCTTTGACGACGCCGACATCGACCAGGCGGTCGAGATCGCGCACCAGGGCCTCTTCTACAACCAGGGCCAGGTGTGTGCGGCGGGATCTCGCTTGTTTGTGCACGAGAACATCTACGACCAGTTCGTCAAGGCCAGCGTTGCCCGCGCCCTCAAGCGCGTCGTCGGCGATCCCTTTGGTACTGTTCCCTTTCCCCTTTCGCCAGAAAAAAAAGCTTCTTTTTTTCTATAATAAGCTGGACGTTGACTTGTTTGTCGCGCGAGTGCAGACGCCAAGACAGAGCACGGGCCGCAGGTGGACAAGGACCAGTTCGACAAGATCCTCCACTACATCCAGACTGGACAAGACGAGGGCGCCAAGCTTCTGTGCGGCGGCAAGGCCATGGAGGGCCAAAAGGGCTTCTTCATCGAGCCCACGGTGTTTGCCGATGTGGAGGACCACATGAAGATCGCGCAGGACGAGATCTTTGGGCCCGTCATGTCGATCATCAAGTTCAAGGACATGGGCGAGGTCATCCGGAGGGCCAACAGCACCGCCTACGGCCTCGTGGCGGGCGTGCTGACCAGGGACATCAACAAGGCCCTCACGTTTGCACACAACGTGCGGGCCGGGTCGGTGTGGGTCAACTGCTGGCACGCGTTCCACACGGGGGCGCCGTTCGGAGGGTTCAAGGCGAGCGGGATCGGGCGCGAGCTGGGCGAGTACGGGCTGAGCCAGTACAGCGAGGTCAAGGCCGTGTCGATCCGCTTGCCCAAGTTCACTGAGAACATCAACTAATCTTGTTTACCTCGCTGTATCTAATCTTGTTGGAAGATGATAAAAAGTATTTATTTGTGGTTGGTTGGTGTTTAATTTGTTGTCCCTTCTTCTTGTTCTTCAATGCATCTCGGCGATGGCCTTGCGCAACCTGGGCGCCAGTTCAAGGCAACGATCTTTGTTCCACGGGCAGCCATTGGCTCGCAGCCACTGCAGCATGTCCAGCCGAGCAAGATTCGCTACCACGTTGCAAGTGCGTTCGCCCCAGGGGCACCCGTTGGCGTGCAGCCACTGCAGCATGGCAAAGTGACCTTTCGCCGCGGCTCTGCTGCAGCATCCTTCATCCAAGGGGCATCCGTTGGCATGCAACCATTGCAGTATGGCCAAGTGGCCTTCCGTGATCGCCTCATTACGGGCACGGAGGGCGTTCAGGCCGCTGTTGGCATGCAACCATTGCAGCACATCCAGGTGGCCGTGCTTTGCCGCGAAGGTAGACACCCTTTCCTCATCCCACGGGCAGTCGTTGGCATGCAACCACTGCAGCACAGTCAGGTGGCCTTCTCCAGCTGCAGCGCTGCATGCGGTCCTGTCCAACGGGCAGCCGTTGGCATGCAACCACTGCAGCACGGCCAAGTGGCCTGCCGCGGCTGCAGAGCTGCACGTGGTCTCGTCCCATGGGCAGCCATTGGCGTGCAACCACTGGAGCACGGCCAGCTGGCCCGCCGCGGCTGCAGCGCTGCACGTGTTCTCGTTCCACGGGCGTCCAATGGCACGCAACCACTGAAGCACGTCCAGGTGGCCACCCTTGGCCGCCATGGTGCACAGGTCGCGGCCCCACGGGCAGCCCCGTCGGCGTGCCCACTGGAGCACGGCCAGGTGGCCGCCCTTGGCTGCCGCAGCGCAAGTGGATCGGTTCCACGGGCACCCTCTGGCGCGCAGCCACTGGAGGACGGCCAAGTGGCCGCCCTTGGCTGCCATGGCGCATGTTCTCGTGTCCCACGGGCACGGGCAGTCATGGGCGCGCAGCCACTGGAGCACGTCGAGATGGCCGCCCTCGGCCGCCATGGCGCATATGCAGGCGCCCCACGGGCAGCCGTTTCGGCGCGCCCATCGGAGCACGGACAACCAGCCCTTGGCCGCCACGAGATCAGCCAAGTCGGGCGTGGGCCGGACTCTGGTCAGGGCCCATGTGCAAGACTGCTGCTGAAGGGCGTGGGCCCATTTGCGGCATACAGCACGGCAGACGGGCCGAGTGAGCGGCTGGACGAATCGGAGAATTAATCCCACGAGCTCCACCATGAGGTCGTCCATACCCGCTTCCACTTCCACTTCGTCCATTTACGCTCCTCTTCTTCCTGTCTTTCGCTTTTCTTTATTTTTTATCAAACTTCCAATTGTCGAATCACAAGCGACCAAAGAACTATTTGTTTTTATTGAAGTCCAAAAAGATTACTTGACGTTGGTTGCTTGTTTGTAAATACTTTGTAATACTTTGTTAATAAAAAGACAAGCAGCAGTGTAAATGGAGGAAGAAGTGGAAGTAGGCATGGACGGCCTTATGGTGGAGCTCGTGGGATTAATCCTCCGATTCGCCCAGCCGCTCACTCGGCCCGTCTGCCGTGCTGTGTGCCGCAAATGGGCCCACGCCCTCCAGCACCAGCTCCTTCTCCTCAGGGGCGACGAACCATGCCCCGACCAGAGCGACCCCCACTACCACCAGCAACAGCAACAGCTGCAGCAGCGGTCTTGCGCATGGGTCCCGACCAGAGTCCGGCCCACGCCCGACTTCGCTGGTCTTGTGGCAGCCAAGGGCTGGTTGTCCGTGCTCCGATGGGCGCGCCAAAACGGCTGCCCGTGGGACGCCTACACATGCGCCATGGCGGCCAAGGGCGGCCATCTCGACGTGCTCCAGTGGCTGCGCGCCCATGACTGCCCGTGGGACGCCTACACATGCGCCATGGCAGCCAAGGGCGGCCACTTGGCCATCCTCCAGTGGGCGCGCTCCGGTCGCTGCTGCCCGTGGGACAGCTACACGTGCGCCATGGCGGCCAAGGGCGGCCACTTGGCCGTGATCCAATGGCTGCGTGCCAGAAAGTGCCCGTGGAACCAATCCACTTGCGCTGCGGCTGCCAAGGGCGGCCACCTGGCCGTGCTCCAGTGGGCGCGCCAAAACGGCTGCCCGTGGGACAGCTACACGTTCGCCACGGCGGCCAAGGGCGGCCACTTGGACGTGCTTCAGTGGTTGCATGCCAATGGATGCCCATGGAACGAGAGCACGTGCAGCACTGCAGCCGCGGCGGGCAACCTGGCCATCCTCCAGTGGTTGCAGGCTAACGGCTGCCCATGGGACGAGATCACGTGCACCTCTGCAGCCGCTAAAGGCCACCTGGACGTGCTGCAGTGGTTGCATGCCAACGGATGCCCCTGGGATGAGGAGAGGGTGAATGCCCTAGCGGCCAAGAGCGGCCACCTTGCTGTGCTGCAATGGTTGCATGCCAACGGCTGCTTGAACGCCCTCCGTGCCCGGGATGAGGCGATCAAGGAAGGCCACCTGGCCATGCTGCAATGGTTGCATGCCAACGGATGCCCCTTGGACGAAGGATGCTGCAGCAGAGCCGCAGCAAACGGTCACCTTGCCATGCTGCAGTGGTTGCATGCCAACGGAAGCCCCTGGGATGAAGAGACTTGCAGCTTTGCAGCCGTGGCAGGCCACCTGGCCGTGCTCCAATGGGCGCGCGCCAATGGCTGTCCATGGAGCTCCAACGTCAGCGCAGCGGCAGCCTCGGGTGGATGTGTGGAGGTGCTCGAGTGGTTGCATGCCAACGGGTGCTCCTGGGACGAAGAGACCAGCTGCCAGGCGGCTAGTATTGGGCGGTTGGACTTGTTGCAGTGGTTGCACGCCAACGGGTGCCCCTGGAATGAGCGCACTTGCAAAGAGGCGGCAGAATATGCGCACATAAATGTGTTGAAGTGGCTGCGAGCCAACGGCTGCCCGTGGGACAAAGCCGAGTGCCTTCGGCTGGTGCCAGGCAGCTTGATGAGGGCGGTTGCCCAGCTTGAATAAAACCTTTTGTTGTGATCCAAGTGCGTGTGACAGTTGGTGTTTTCCCCTCTGCTGATATTGATGCCGTGTATCCTCAGTGTACTCGTCACCAACACTGTGTCCGCGCTGATGACGCTGCTCCAGGACATGCTCCATACAGTGCCAGCGGGCCGCCTTTGACCAGGTGTGGAACT
>NAVB01001810.1:0-10104 GCA_002179805.1 Acanthamoeba lenticulata | reverse complement strand
GAGGGCAGGCCCAAGAGAACGTGGACGGGGCGTGCCGGTACCACCCAGGCCACTATTTCACGCCCGATACGGCGAGTCCCATCATGATGCCGGCCGCCACGTTGCTCCGTTGGTCGTGCTGCAAATCCCCGAGCGCCGACTCTCCCGGCTGCCGACAGCAACGCCACGTCGTGGACCGCACCACTGCTGGTACGGACGCGGCCACTCTTGCTCTGCCCGGGGGATGGGGATCTCTCACCGCTTACAATACAAAAAAAACAAAAACAAAAACAATCATTTCTATCAACCGCGCAGCTATCCTGCGGCAGTTTGGGCCGTCGGCTCGGCTGAGGGAGGGCCTGACCCCCACGGCCAGCGGCAACCTCACTCGAGGCCCGACTGGCGATGGCACCAACCACGATGACAAGGGATCGGCGCAGTCCGGTCTGTCCGACGAGGAGGAGCGCCTGCGTATGGCCCTCGGCCGGATGCAACTTGCTGCTGGTGGTGTTGCTGCTCCATCTCTGGAAGGCGGCGTGCCCGCTGAGGTGCTCTTTCTCTTCTTCTTTTTTTTTTTTTTTTTTGCTCCAGTGCTTTTCATCACTTGCAATTCTAGTTGTTGTTGTTGTAGTCGGAGCAGCAGCAGCAGCAGCAGCAGCATTCGTAACCGATTTTTGATCCACACGCGTTTTGTTTCGTTTCGTGTGCGCGCGCTATCCAGGGCGGGGTGGTGATGGTGCGCCACCCGGTTAGCAAGACCGACACGCTGGCAGGCGTGTCTCTGCGCTATGGCGTGAAGGTGGACGACATCAAGCAGGCCAACAACCTCACCTCGCAGTCGATATTCGGACACAAGTACCTCTTCATCCCCAACCCGGCCCGGCAGCCCGCACCTGAAGAGCTCGCGACCGCAGTTCCGCCCCGCGATGGCAAGAAGAGCATCGGTATACCTGTTTCTCTTTCGATGTAGAACGATTCGTGTCTTTCTTGTGTGCTCGCGCCGCTTCCCTTCTCAACGGCTCGCACGCCCGCTCATGCTCCTCCTCCTTCTCCGCTTGTGTCCGTCTTTCTTTCTTTCTTTCTTTCTGTCTGTCTGTCTGCGGTCCGTCTGTCTCGGGCTCGGGGTGTGGTGGAGTCCAGCCTTGGCGCGTTTCCGCTCGATGACCGGGTGTGCGACCGAGGAGGCGCAGTTTTATCTGGATGAGCACGACCTCGACCTCGCTAGGGCCGTGGCCGCCTACCAGGCTGATTTGCAGTGGGAGCAGAACGCACCTCTACCTCGCAAGGTGCCCCCCCCTTCCTCCTTCAGTCGAATGATCCGTGCCCCCAATCCGTTCCCGAGTGCTACGCCTCACACGCGGCCCACACCAATGACAGACTACGACAGTCATCACGGGACGTCACACGAGGAGACGCTGAGTCCCCCCTCCTCTCCCCCCCCCCGTCACACCGGTTTGGGCCAAGGGTGTGTGTGTTAATTAAGAACTGGCCCAGGGTTGCCAAATCAAATTTTCAATTTTGAGCTCCGCAACAAAAAGAGGACAAAAAGAGTGTAACGGAGCGTATTCGACTGTCCGCACAAATATGTACACCTCTGATGGAGGTCAAGGGGGCGAGAATGGAGCAGCAGGGGAGAGGGAGGTCACTTGCGGGGCTCGCGATCAAAGAGCTCCAGGATATATCCGACCGACGGAGAACTCGCTGTGCCAACGGAGTGTCCGCTGGGCGGTGGCAGGCTGGTGGTCCCCTTGCTGCTCACCGCCGGTTCTGGCGAGGAGCGCCCCGCCAGTGTGGGCGATGGCGATCGCCCAGACGACGAGCCGGCGGACGGAGGTGAAATGCAGTTGGAGGAGGAGGAGGAGGAAGAGGAGAGAGAGGAGGTGACTGCTCGATGAGGAAACAGCTGATGGTTCGGCGACGATGACGAGGGCAGCAGCGCTGAGTGAGGTTGCTGATGAGCCAGACCCTGATGAGGTGACGACGGCGGGTTGCCATAGGCAAAGGGATTCGCGGCGTAGGCAGCGGCCAGCTGCTGATGGTAATGGAGGTGCACCATAGGCGGTGCGGTGGGCAGGAGCTGCTGCTGCTGCTGCTGTTGCGAGGGCACAGACGAGTGCGGAAGATACGGGTACTGATGATGCTGGTGCTGGTAGTGCTGGAAGGGCGGCGAGGCGTTCGAAGGACCGGGAAACACAGACGAGGCCACGAGGCTACCCATAGCGGCGGCGGCTGCTGCGGTCACGGGCCACGTCGCGGCTGAGCGGGTGGAGCCTAAAGGATCACCACCACCACCACCGGGAGCCGATGACGATACGACGGCGGCCGCGGAGGAAGGCGAGGAAGAGGAGTGGCCCATGCTTGCCGGAGAAGACAGGATCTCCTCTTCTTCTCGCGCCAGCACACGACGCCGCCCAAGAAGGAAACGGCCATCGGTTGTCCGCGGCTCCTCCGTCCGCTCTCCATCATCATCATCATCATCGTCGTCATTTCCGCTGCCCGAACCGGGAGACCTCGTCGCCGTCGTCGTCGTGGTGGTAGCTGCCGCCGCGGCGGAGGCGGCGATATCCGGAGCTGTGCGCGCCCAGGCCTCGGGGCTTCGCCGCCATGGCTGGTGCTGCTGGTGGTGGTGCTGCTGGTGGTGCTGCTGGAGCGGGTACGGGTGATGGAGCGCGTATGCTTGTGGGTCATGCTGCTGCTGCTGGTGGTGCTGCAGGTGCTGGTGCTGCTGGTGCTGCTGGTGCTGCTGCTGGTGGTGGTTGTTGAACCCCTCCGAGGGAGGAGCGTGAGGATGAGGAGGGGGAAAGGAAGAAAGCCCGGGGATCTGCGGGTGGTGGTGCGGATGGGACTGGTAAGGAGGAGGGAAAGCATCGCCATAGGAACCACCGCCGCCTAGCTCGCCGTCATGACGATGCTGCTGGTGGTGATGGGGATGCAGGAGGAGGTGGTGAAGGCGATGCTGGTGCAGCTCCACGTCGTCTTCGTCCTCAATCTTGGCCGCGGGCCAGCTCCCGGACTGGGAACTCGGGTGGTGGTGGTGGTGGTGGTGGTGCGGCGCAGCGCTCCCGGGCGCGGAGGGGGAGGAGGAGGAGGAGCGGGGCAGGCCTCCCGCCTCGGCTGCCCCGAGAGGCAGGTCGATGAGGTTGTGGAGGCGCTCGGCTAAGCGGAGCTTGTGCTCCTTGGCCAGATTGCGCTTCTTGAGCAGGGCGTAGCACTGTTTCACGTGGCCGCGCGGTCCCTTGCGCACGTCCTTGATCCCGGGGAACGCTCGCTTCACCAGCTTCCCAAAGTACCTGCGCGCTCCACAACATTAGATACCAGGTCCGCTTTTTTCAATTACAAGCAACAACACAAACATCCCCCACGCCAGCCCATCGGCAACGGCTGTACTCGTCCTCATCAACACCGTGAGAGGGGGAAAAAAAAAAAAAGGACAAAAGCGGAGAATGCATGATCACGTACGTGGGCGACATGACGCTTCGGCAGTTGCGCTCAAGGCACGCGTCGCTGTAGTGCTGATAGACCGCGGCCTTTTCGAGATGGCCTTGCTTGCCGAGCTTGTAGTTCTCCCGCAGCCTGCCGGAGTGAGGAGCCAGCAAGGGAGAGGCACCGGCGGTGAGCAAGCAGCCCTTCCTTCATTCTTTCCGGTTTGTGGGGGGGGGGGAACGGGAGTGCTATCTCTTCTTATCTCCGGCCAGCACCAGCCCTTCTGGCGCCGATGGGGTGGCAAAGAAGCGCAAGTGGTGTGGGCGGGGGGTGGAAAGCTTCTCACTCCGCTCACAAGGAAGAGGAGGGGAGGGGGCACCAGGCGATGACGGCCGGCGCGTCGTGAAACTGTGCGTCCGCCATTTGTGCGAAGCTGTCCGCTCGTGGGTGCAGACCAGGCGAACTAAATCTAGAAAGCGCGACCTCTCGGGATATAGGGGGTGTCCACTTGCAAGCAAGCTCGGGCGCGAGGAACAAGCTCCTCGTACGACTACTGTGTTGTGTTGGTGGTCTTGTGTTGTTGTGGTGGCCTCCGAGGCACGCCTACCGTGGCCGGGGCCCCGAGAATAGTCCGGTCCCGCTGTTCGCGGTCTCGCGAGATGCGCATGAGCCAATGGGCTGACAGCACGCCGGAAAGATAAGCGCCGGTTTGCGGTGAGTGGCTTTCCCTGTAGTTTTCTCTTTACTTTGCAACGCCCGATTGGCGCATGGCGATTTTGATTTTCGCGCGTGCCCAGCACGCTACGGAGTTCGTGAGCGGCAACAGCCGTCATTAATTGTCTCCGCGTCGTACGGCCGTTGGCGCGGGTGCGTCACGCTCCGTTGTCGGCTGGCTGCCGTCTGGCCGACGAGCGGGTGGAGGTGCGTCGCCGCTTGACGGCGCTGTCCGCCACGGCCGGGAGGCACCCTTCCTGCTCGCCACTCACGACCTCCTCCGTGTCCGGATCTCGTCGCACACTTTTCCTCCGTCGTTTGGGGCCCCCTGCCGCTGCGGCCTCTTCTGTGCCGTGAACGGCGACTCTCTCGTCGCTCTCAGCGCGCTGCACGAGGCGCGCAAGAGCGTGTTCCCAGGGCTCGTCCGCGTGGTAGAGGTCGAGCACCTGAGCCATCTGCTCATGCTCCTGCTCCATCCATGCAAGTGCCGCCCCCCCCCCCCGTATGAAGACAAGAGCGTGGGGTAAGGGGAGAGACGCGCAAGACGCAAGGGCAATCATGATGCTCCGACGAACCCGGTTGACGGCAATGTGTGCCGCCGTGTATTCGCACACGTCGACGATGGAGGCGTCCACGCGTGCCTTGCCCAAGCTCAGAAGGTAGGCCACCAGGCGCACGTAGTTGGCAAAAACCGCCCAATGCAGCGGCGTACGACCCGAGCTGTCCCGTGCGTTAAGATCGGCTCCCGCCTCAGCCAGCAGCCTCAGTCCGACCAAGCGCTCGCTCTCGTCCATATCCCTTTGCGTGTGTGTGGTGGGTATGTGTGGTGGGTATGTGTTTGTGCGTGCATTTCCGCGTAACGCTCTTCTTCGCTTTCGTGTCACCCCCCCCCCCCTTCTCTTCTTTCCAAAATGACGAACTTAAGAGCGGCGGCCTTTTGAAAAAAAGTACCGTTTGCCAGAGACGATCGGCATGTGAGCCGGTGTGCGTCCCTTCGTGTTGCGCAGATCGAGCTGTGCGACGTTGGCTCGTCTCTGCACCTTGGGTGTGACCGAGCTAGCGGACGTCATCCCGTGACCTGCTCGCTGCAAAGGACGTGGGATCGCTGCATCACGTGCACGCGCCCATGGGCAGGAAGTGAGGTTAGAAAGCACAAGCACAAACACAAGCAACAACAATTTTGAATTTGACGCTCATGGGGGAATGGCCGCGCACTGGTGCGTGTGGCAGACGCTGTAAACGTCGACGCGGCGAGGGGCTCAGAGGCTGGCACTGGCGGTTGAATCGTCGGCTCGGCCGACTCATCGGCGGCGGCAGAGGAATCTCGGATGGAGAGGAGATAGCGCACCATGTCCCAATGGCCGCGCTCTGCCGCCACATGGAGAGGCGAGTCTCCGCCATGGTCGGGATGGATGCGAGCGCTGATCTCCACGCATCCGCCCCCTTCCTCCACGAGCAAGCGCGCCACTTCCACGTTTCCTGCTCCCCCCCCCGCCCACACGCGTCCAGTCCAGCGCACGCGCCCGTGCGAAGGATGCACCCCGGTGATTGCCGGTGGGGATCAGCTGTGTGTGTGTGTGTGACCCCGGATCCGGCGCGGCGGTTGGATGGAGAAGCTCATGCTTGGCTCCTCGTCCTTGGCGGCGAGATTGAATCGCCGGCGTGGGAGTGGGCGGATCGAGTTGGAGGAGAGGGGGGGGGGTGGAGGAGGAAGTACCCGTAACGGCGGCCTTGTGGAGGGCGGTCTCCCCCTTCATGTTCCGACGCTTGGCGATCGGGCGCTGACGCTGCTTGGCGGTCTCAAGCAGGAGCGCGACGACAGCCGTGTGGCCGTTCTCCACTGCCCGCATGAGCGGCGTGTTGCCTAGAGCCCACCAACCCGCCCATCAACCCGCCCCCTCCCCCCCGAGGGAGGGGGGAGGATCATGTTGTCACCACGTGCGACACCTCGCGCTACAGAGCCAGAGACAGGGCGGAGAAGGAGGAGAGGAAGAAGAAAAAGAAAAAATGCAGCTGGTGGGGCGAAAGAGGAAGAGGGAGATGCGAGAAGCCTGGTGCACCTACCGCCCAGATTGCGCTTGTTGAGGCGGCATTCAGGCCGTGAGAGCAAAAAGGCAACGACTGGCAGGTGCCCATAGAAGCACGCAAAGTGGAGGGCCGTTTCGCCCACGACCTCTTCATCGAGGCGCGCACCCTGCTCCTCCACGAGCTGCTTCACCGCAGCCAGATTGCCTCGGCGTGCTTCCTATTCCCGCCGGCGGACGAGCAAGCGGTCCGTTAGGCACAGTCTCGTCCCGGTGGTGATGCATGCGGCTGCTGCTGCCGCTGCATAGAACCTCGCGCTACGGTGTCCGTGGTCCGCAGACAAGAAAGAAACGAACGTTACCTGAGGCAGAGAGCGCACATAGAGATTGCGTTTGACGGGGGGTGTGGTAGTGCTTGGCATCTCGACCGCTTCGACGCCGGAGTTGGCAGCCGGCGCGCCGGTCGCAGCGATGGTAGGGAAGGGCGAGCGTAGACTGGGGTGGTACGCCATGGCCATGTCCCTCACCCCTGTTTGTTGGCGTTTTTGTTTGAGCGTTTGTTTAGTCCCGATTTCTCTTCTTGGCGCGAAGAAAATCGCAGAAAAATGCGAGAAGAAAGAAGAAACTTTGCCTTTTCGCACAGCTCGGGAAACAGCAGAGCGATGAGCAACACAAGCGGTGCGCGACGTCGCGGGGGCTATGGGGCCGACCCCAAGGCTGCTCCAGTTGGTGGACGACTGATTGGCACTGCTCTCTTGCCCGAGGATCCGGATAAGCCCGACAATAAGCGCACAGGGCCAGGCACGTCCTCATGCCAATAGAATGGTGAGCAGTAATCTCAACGTGCCTTCCACTTCCACCTGTGGGTGGGGGGGCTTGGTGTAATTGTGTGTGGTCATGCGGTGCAGTGTGGCAGCAGGTGGTGACGGACGAGCAGGGGCGGCGACGGTTTCATGGGGCCTTCACGGGCGGGTTCTCTGCCGGCTACTTCAACACAGTGGGGTCCAAGGAAGGCTGGGCGCCCTCTACCTTTGTGTCATCGCGCTCCCAGCGCGCCACCCATCAGCAACGTGCCGAGGACTTCATGGATGATGACGACTTTTCCGTATGCGGCGGTCCTCTCCCACCGCGCGGCCGTCCATTTAGTTTACATAACGCCGGTCACTGGCGGGCGCGCAGGACTCTATGTCGGGCGGGCGGGCCGTGGGTATGAAGGACGAGTTTAAGAGCTTCGCTGGAGCAGGAGGAGCAGGAGAGGCCGAGGGCGATGCCAAAGCCATGCGTGTTGCGTCACAGACCATGCCCGCCGTGGCGGGCGGCAACATCGCGGGATTCCTCCCGGCAGACCTCATCGCTCCTGCCAACTCGCCCATCGGTATGGCTCATGCCCGCTTGGTGGCTGTTCCCTCTCGCATCCTTATGTCCCCTTGCTTGCTCGCCCCTCAAGCTGCTGCTGCTGCTGCTGCTGCTCCCCGCCACCAGCGCTATTTAATTGATCGGAATGTTACGCTCATTCACTTTTTCTTTTTTATCGTTGGCTGTGGCAGGGATCAAGCTCCTCCGGCTCATGGGTTGGCGGGAGGGCCAGGGCGTTGGGCCGCGTGTGGCTCGCCGACGTGGCCCGCGCCACAAGGCTGTCGCCCCGGGCGGGAGAGAGGCGCCGTCGGAGCCAAAGGCAGAGCCCACCGCAGCCCCCAAGCGCGTGTACGGTCTCGCCATTTCGCTCGATGAGCTCCGCGGTTCTGCCGAGAAAGATGAAGAAGTCGATGACGAGGAGGATGCGAGGGATGGCGACGACGATCTGCTGCACACCCTCCCGCCAACCGACACGGAGGCACTCATTCCTCTCTCTCTCTCTCTTTCTCTCGCAGTTCCCTTTCCTCCCCCCCCTCCCCTCTCTTCATCTCTCGGAGATTTTATGCCATGTTCACACCATTCTGCCCATCTCTCTGATCGGCGCATCGGGTTGATTTGGGCGCAGACGGTGGTGTTCGACGCCAAGACCAACTTCTACGGGCTGGGCTACGACCCCTACCACTCGGCTCCCGAAATGCGCGGTACGAGAAACACACACACACGCGCCACATCTACTTCCTTCTTCTTTTGGGTGCTTCCGCAATCTCGTGTGCCTCACACCAGGTCGGGCGCGCGTGGGTGCAGGGGCACGCGCACCTGCCGAGCAGCCTTTGGGAGGCGGAGGCGGGCGAGCCACCATCGGCGCCCTCCTGAGCGGGAAGGCCCACGGGCATGGCGGATTCGGGGTGGGCGCCTTCGAAAGCGCCGAGAGCCACATCTACTCCCACGACCACCGTGTGCCATCCTCTTCCTCCCTCCCCTCTCTCCCAAATCCCCTCCAATCGTAATCCTCAATCCTTCCCCTTCCTTCCTTCCGTCCTTCCTTCCTTCCTCAACATGCTGGAGCTTCGATGAGGAGGAGGAGGAGGAGGAGGGGGGAGTCTCATTTAGGATCATCATCCTCCCCCCCCCCAACCCGTCAACCCCAATGCTGATCGTCATCAATCAAATCACCGTCGTTGTCGTGGTGGTGGCGCATCTCCTTGGGTGTGGGGGGTTGGGGGCTGCCACAGTGGAAGAGTACGACCGGGAGCTCTACGACGGGCCCTCCCGCGCAGCTGGTCTGGGGGTATACGCCCGGCTCCATTCCTTCCTCCTCCTCCCCCTCCTCCTCCCTCAATCGACCCAAGTTGGATCCAATCCGCCGTTGAACCAACACACACACACCACACACACACGGGGGGGGGATACGTTCCTGCTGGGCGGATCGGTGGTGGCGGCCGCTAGCGGGGTGGCGATGACGACGAGGAGAGTGGGACCCAGAGCGCAGCGTGCTTGCGAGGCTTCCGCCCTTCGTCGCAGCGCTTGGTGCCGGCCAAGTGGTTCCCTCCACCCACGGTGCCGTCAGACTACCGCCCGTTCCACTACTTTGACACGTCCCTCTATTCTGCCGGTGCGCCGCGACCTCCTCCTCCCCCCTCCCCCCCTCCAATGGCTTCCCTCTCTCCGCTCCCGTCCGCTCCGCTCCGCACCACATGGCGGAACCATCGGCACATAAACTAAACCTATGTACATGGAACCCTGGTGACGTCTTAGACGCGGACGCAAACGCCCCGCGGATGACTGCGGACAAGCGCGGGGAGATGCTGGGCGAGGCGCCCCTCCCGGCTCCCCACATGGCGCGCACGGAGCACGCCGGTTCCGTGTTCGAGCTGGTCTCCTCGGCTGATCGGGAGCGCCTCATGGGCCTCAAGAACCGCTTTGAGAAGAGCGAGAGGTGCCCCCCTCATATGGATCTCATCAGACCTCCTCCCTTCTCCCCAAATCCCGTGACAGGAGATGCTCCCCGACAATGCTCTTTCTCTCTTTGTCTCTCTCTCTCTCTCTCTCCTTCCCCCCCCCCCCAACCTCTCTCTTTCTCTTTCTGGCTTTGTTTGCTTTTCAACCCACCTGCGTGCTGCTGCTGCTGTGATGACGGGGGTGGGGGGGGATGGGGTTTTTGGGGTGTAGTGAGACGGAGGCCATGGGGCAAGCGGCCTCCTACCACCGATTCGCATCGGAGCCGGCCAAGCAGATGCGGTTCCGCCAGTTCCTGCTCCTCCAATCGGGGCAGCCCGCCCCTCCCCTCCCCGCCCACTACGGTAGTACTACCTCCCATCCCTGCGTCTGTCCAGCGCTCTTCCCGCGTGCATGCGTGTGTGTGTTTCCTGTGTGTGTGTGTGTGTGCCCGAGCTTGGTCGTGGCCGTCATGTTGATGCTTCTGCTTCTCATCTTGCTGCTGCTGCTGTGCGAAATGGCGATTGGTGCGTGGCGGGGATGGCTTTTTGGGGCTTTGGGGGGGATGGCAGATAACTTGACCGAGTGGGAGCGAGAGAAGGAGCGGGAGGAGTTTGTCAAAATTGCCAATGACTTTAAGAAGGTGCCTGACGTCATGGCCTCGCGCTTCCAG
>NAVB01001809.1:0-11607 GCA_002179805.1 Acanthamoeba lenticulata | reverse complement strand
ACGTGCAGAAGCGCATGACACAAGAAAAGAGCTTGTTTGACTTTCGACGCACCGAAACGGCGCCGCTCTTGCTCATCCTTGACCGGTACCTCTCCTTCTGTTTCATTATCATTTACTATTATAAATTTAAAAGAGGATTGACCCTGGGCTGGTGGCGCGATGTGAAGGCGCAACGATCCGGTGTCGCCGCTGCTGCATCAGTGGACCTACCAGGCGATGGTGCACGAGCTGCTGGGGATCCACAACAACCGTGTCGACCTCTCGCGCGCGCCCGGCGTGCGCAAGGAGCTCAAGGAGGTGGTCCTCACCACAGAGCAGGACCCCTTCTACAAGTCCAACATTTACAGCAACTTTGGCGAGCTCGGCGTCAACATCAAGCACGTATGTCACCTCCATCCGTCATCTTTTCCTGATTTTTAAATCAATTTTTAACCAAAAATGAAACAAAAACCAGCTCGTGGATGAGTTCCAGTCCAAGACCAAGTCCAACCAGAACATTCAGAGCATCGCCGACATGAAGCGGTTCGTGGAGGAGTACCCCGAGTTCAGGAAGCTCTCTGGCAACGTCTCCAAGCACGTCGCGGTCATGTCGGAGCTCTCGCGGCTAGTCGACCAGCGCAATCTGCTCACCGTCTCCGAGATCGAGCAGGAGCTCGCCTGCCGCCAAGACCACTCCAGCGCCGCCAAGGTTCCTTATTTTCTTATTATTAAAACATTTTCATTTATTTTAACAAACTCACGAATTATGAATCAATTATAATAATAACAGAAAATCAAGACAATGCTGGAGGCCGAGCAGCCGCCGCTGGACCCGCACGACGTGCTCAAGGCGGTGCTCCTCTACACGCTCCGCTACGAGAACACGTCGGGAAGCAAGGTCGACGACTACATCGAGAAGCTCTTCCAGATCGGCTTTGACCAGGAGCACGTCGGCGTACGTGATCGGCCACCCCCACCAGCAACTTTACGTCGACAACTTATTCATTTTTCCTGCATTTTCGTGTTGGCTGCAGTTGATTTCGGCCATCCGAATGTACGGCGGCGCGTCGGTGCGTCTCGGCGACCTGTTCGAGAACAAGTCCTTCATCAAGATGGCCCGCTCCACCATCACCCGCGGCCTTAAGGTTCCTTGACCATCATCATCGTCGCCATCGTCATCATCATGATCGTCATCAGGGCTGACCTCGTCGTCGTCGTCGATTACGTGCAGGGCGTGGACAACATCTACACGGAGCATTCGCCGCTCATCCGCAACATCGTGCAGCAGGCGCTGGAGGGCAGCCTGCCGGAGGACGACTACCCGTTCGTCGGCGCCCCGGGCTCGGTCCGGGAGCGGCCGCAAGAGGTCTTTATATTTGTCGTGGGCGGCGCCACGTACGAGGAGGGCATGGCCGTGCACCAGCTCGCCGGTGAGACCAACGCGCGGCTCCTCCTGGGCGCGACCACCATCCACAACTCGGCCACGTGCGTCCTCTTCTGCCGTTGTTGTTGGTGTTGGTGTTGATGGTGACTGACGATGATGATGACGATTCTACACGAGCAGCTTCCTGGACGAGCTGTTGCGGGTGCGTCGCACTGGCGCCAGCGGCCCGTCTTCGCGCAGGCGCGGTGGCGACGCTTAGATCCCTTCAACAGCAGTTTTAGTTCTTTTCCCGCTTTCTTCATTCCACAGAACAAATGCTGTCTTTTTCCAATTCTTCTTCTTCAGCTTCAAAGCGAAAGGCCTTACTCATCAAGGAAGCGCGTGACGGCGCCTCTTGGGGAGGCGCTGAAGGCATGCCATACACCTGGAGGAAGAGGTTCAGCAGAGGTTCGGCTGAAGGAGGCATCGTCCACATCACCAAGTGGACGACCTTCATCGTGGTGGGATTGCGGTGCCACCAAAAACTGAGTTTATTCTCTGTTGGAGGCCAAGGTGCGCTCACGCAGCGACGTCATCGTCATCCTTGTCGTCGTCCTTCTTTTCCTTCCCCTTGACGCTTCGTTTCTTGTTGTTGGCGGCACGGCGTCTCTTGACCGGGCGCTCTTTGGCAACGCAAGTCGGTTGTGAGGAAGCTTCGTCTTGCTCTTCCACTTGGTGCGTGCCATGGCTGCGCTTGCGGCCAACAACAGTGGCACCGCCGCCGTCAGTCGTAGAACTCGTTGACGAGGTTGAAGACGACGACGATGAAGACGAAGATGAAGATGAAGATGAAGAGGACGATGATGATAACGAAAAGGTGGGCAGGAAGGTGTTGAAATAGCTTCCTTCGTCCGACTCAAACTCGGGCTCCTCGACCTCCATCTTGTCGTCATACCGGTCGAGGCGCACGACGAGGTAGTAGAGGTCGCCGTTGCAGCTGACGATCCGGCGGTCGCTTTTGTTCTTGGGGTCCCCGAGGACGTTTTGGCGGGCCAACTGGTCGATCGTGCTCCTCCGGGTCTTCTTGCGCAGAGACAGCTTCTGAAGGTTGACGCGGTTGCTCAGGCAGTAGGCCACCAAAAAGTCGTCGCCCAGCGGCTCGCCATCGGTGGAGTATTTGCTGTACCACGCCTGAGCCACCTCTGCTGTGGGGATGTGCACCCAAGCCAGTGTCTGCCACTGGTCTCGGACATACCGACACGTCTCCTCGCGAAGCTTGGCCAAGCTGCGCGCTGTGTCGTCGAAGGTCAGCCTAAGCACGTGGACCAGGCCGTTGCCCTCCGTCGCCGGGACCGACATCATGCCAGCGTTCTCGGCCAGGAGCAGCTTGCTCAGCCTCTCGCTCTCATCGTCCAGCTCGGCGCTGCAGCTGGACTCGATGGGCGGAGGCATCGGCTTTAACGTTGTTTTCTTCCACTGGCGCGTGAACTCCGAGGCGCCTGATTGGTCGGTTGGTTAAGCGTCGTGTCAGGCAGGAGCATCATAACGACAATAATAATCACGCAAAGAAGTAGTGGCGCAGTACTGCGGGACTTGGTGTTGTTCGAGCGCCAGAGCCGACCCGGGGAGACGGAGAAGGCGGCCGTGCGGAAGGAGACGCGCTGGGCCTGGCGGAGCTGCAGCTCGATGTAGTTGTCGGCGGCCTTGCACTCTTTGGGCCAGCAGGGGTGGGACGAGCGCGGGAGCGGCGCGCCAGACCAGAGGAGGCCCGGGTCGAGGAAGTGAAAGTCTCGCTGGGCGGCGGTGTTGACGTAGAGGGGCGCGATCTGGCCAAGGTCGGTCTGCTCGTAGTTGGCCGGGTAGATCTTGAAGGCCTGGTTGTACACATAATTGCCGCGGCAGAGCGCCACGCTCGAGACGGTGGTCGTCGGGCGAAGCCGGTCCAGCACCGTGATGCGCACGCAGGCGGGCATCTGTTCGGCGAGCTGAAGCAGATGTGGGATCGAGTCCGGGTGCGGCGCTTCCTCGAGAAGTTGCCAGAACCTCTCAAAGGCCTCGTCCTCCTGGCGCGTCACGCGCTGGGCCTCCGAGTACCGGGCCTCCAGCACTTGGTGCCGCAGCTGCGCCTTGGATTTGTTGAGCTCGGCCAGACAGACGTCGACGCAGGCCTTGGTCTCGGTCTCGAGGATCTGTTTCAGCGCCATCAGCATGCGCGCGTAGCTGCAGCTCAGCAGCGCAAGGATCTCGTCGCCCATCTGATACACGTTGGCGATGCCATCCGGCAGCCGGTAGTAACTGCGCCAGCCACCGCCGCGCCGAGCACCAACGCCGGTCAGCCCAAGGCAGAAAGCCAGAGCCACAGAAAAAGAGGTGATGTGTGCCTGCTAAAGTCGACCATCTCGATAAAGGCCTTGCCGACCTCGCAGTAGACGGTGGCGTCGAGGCACTTGCCAGACTGCAGGTCCTCCTCGGGAAGGACGAGGAGCACGACACGGTTGCGTTGCGATTGGAGAAGCACGCGGTACTCGGCCAGCTGCGACGGGTCGATCACGATGCACTTGAGGTGATCCAGCTGATCCAGGCCGTCATACAAGAGGCGGTAGTCGGCGCACTTGGACTTCAACGCGCTGGGGAAAGGTGTCTGGCGGGATTCAGGCGGGGAAGTACATACGTGAGCTTCGTGCTTATCAAGTTGGGGCACGATGGAGTGTACCTTGGACGCGATGACGCACGGCGGTAACGAGGCCTCGGGCCCGGAATTGGGCTCGCGCATCCGGTAGGAGAGCACCATGTTCTGCGTCTTGAGGCTGGCGCGGAAGGCCATGACCCCGCCTCGCAGCAGCGTGGTGAAGATGACGTTGTGCTCGACATTCTCATCGAGGATCCACTCCTTCACATAGTCCGACCGATGCGGCCCCCCAGGCTCGGCCTCCCCTGTCACAGCTCCCTGCTTCGCGGTCCCGCTGCTGCGCGCGAGGGAAAGAGAGCCATGGTGAGAAAAGCCCGCGGGGGTACTGGGGACTGTGTGCGCTACCCTTTGCCACGCTTGCGCGTGGAGTTCACTTCGGCCTTTCGCAAGCGCGGCAGCGGGGCGTCCTTGGACAGGGTCGAGGTGTCCTTGTCCCGGAAGCTGCGCGCCACCAGCACACACACACACACATGTGACCATGAGGCCGATCAGTCATCACTGTCAGCATCATCATCATCACTGTGTGTGGAAGAGAGGAAGAAAGTCGTACGAGTTGACTTGTTTGCGAATGGTTGAGATGAGCCGGTCGACGAGCGGGCGAAGGCCGTGGTTCTTGATGCTGGGGTACTGCTGCGCCATGGCCGCGAGCTGGTCGCTCACTTCGCCAAGGAAGGCCTGCTTGAGGTGGTTCAGGGCCCAGCGCTTCAGCCGCTGGTTGAGCGAAGTGCCCCGCGTCGACGAATCGGAGAAGATGCTCTTGATGAACCGCTTGTTGGCAGCTGTGACAAAGGGCTGCCACCACTTCTCGGGCGAATCGGTGTCGCCCGCGGTCCGCGTGAGACACTCGTTGAGCAGCTTGGCGTCCAGGGCCTGGCAGAGTCGGTCCTTGAGCCCCTTATTGAGGAGATCACGGCAGGCGCTGATGGCCTCGTCCTCCCAGCGGTTCTTCTTGAGCTCACAAAGCGACTTGAGCAGAGCAACTGCGTTTTGGATCCCGTCGTCTGCAGCATTGCTGAGTTCCTCTTCCTCCACGTTGCTGCTACCGCTGCTGCTCGAGCTCCTTACGGCAGTCTGAGGGTGCGAGAAGGCCGTCGGTGGCTCGGCGGCACAGTCCAGGGACTCGTCTTGAGCCATGACATAGGTGAGCCGAAGCTGGAAGATGTGGCACAAGTGGTCGATGAACTCGTCCACCAGCGCGCCGACGCAGAGACGGATTTCGGCGGAAATGTTGCCCGCGAGGTGAACACGGTGGAAGTAGGCCTGAATGTCTGAGACGTTGACATCGTCGATCTCGGCGTCGTGGAAGTAGTCGATCAGCGCGTGCTTGAACAGGTTGTTGACTACTCGCTTGATCTTAGCGATGCCCGTGTACACGACCTGGGGGAGCACTTCGTCCAGCTTCTTGCTGTTGGTTTCGACGATGAGCTTGGTGCCCTGGAGCAGCTTCATGCGATCCAGCTTCTGGAGGGTCGTCGCCTTGCTGAGGTACAGGAAGCGCGAGAAGCCAGCGATCACCGTGCTGTTGGTCTGCCGGAAGGCGAGGTTGATCAAATTTTCCACAACTGACTCGTCCGCCAGCGACTTGCTCGGAGGCACAACGAGCAGGCGGCGCGAGAGCTCAAGGAAGAGCCGTTTCTTCACTTCGCGGTCAAGCTTGCTGCATATGGCTGGGTCTCTGTGTTGTGGTACGCCACCCGCGTGAGTGAGTGAGTGAGCGTCAGCCAAGTCCAGACTGGAGTGATGAGGAGAGAGACCTTGCGGCTCGGCTGAGCATGTCGGTGTTCTCTTGGACGTGTTCGCCACACAGGGCCTCCTCGTCCTTCTCGAGCACTATCAGCACCGGAGGTTGCTCAGGCCGCTGGAAGGATCCCATCTTGTGCATCGCGATGATGCTGATCTCGGTGAGGGCTCGTTGTTTGAAGATCGGGCACACCGCAGACACGCCTGCCAGGGTGTGGTGCAAGTAGAGCTCCATTGTTGCGTCGTGGCCAACACACTACGACAAGACACCTGGTCAGTGCGACAGCAGCAGCAACAACAACAGTTCAACAACCCAAGGGCAGGGCCTACGTACATCTACCAAGACGATGGAAGGGTTCATCTCGAACCAGTTGGCGCGGTAGTGGACGTGGCTGATGGCAAGCTCTTGTGGTGACGGCAGCTTTGGATCGGCGCGAAGTTCGCTGAAGAAGCTGGGAAGGTGCTGGGAGATGTAGACAGCACGCTCCTGTGGCGTCGCGAGACTCGCGTACTGCTCATCGAACTGGAAGAGGGAGGTGACCGTTGGAGGTGCGGGCAGCGACTGATTGGGCGCTCGGCCCTCAAGAAAGTTGGTGTACTGCGTGGTGGCCATGCCTTCCCGAATGCAACGGAGGTGCTCAACTCGGCGCTTGTACTCCTCGACGCTGACAAAGACGATGGTCACGGTCAGGTCAGTGCTTGCGTCGTACTGGGCCTTCTGCGGGTAGAGAGTGGCGTGCTTCCGCCCCTGCTGCGTGTAGAACGGTAGCAAGCCCTGGCCGTCGGGGTAGGCAAGCGTGTTGCACTTGAACGTCTTTCCGAGGCCGGGATCACCGATGAACGCCACTTCGACCTTCCCGCTGGCCTTGATGGCTTCGGTTTCGGCCGCTTCAAGAGCCGGTAACAGGCCCTCCATGCTGACGCCCTCGTCGTGCATGAGCTGGACGATTTGCTTCGCGCCCTTGGCGATTTCTGTTTATGCCACCACTCCTCAGCTCTTCTTGGTGGAGAAAGAGATAGAGAGCGAAGAAGAGGGGTACATACGCTTGATGAAGGGTGTAGTAAATGGAACATCGTGTCGGCTGTCTGGAGTAGGCGTTGCAATCAAGCGCGAAGTCCGTCTGGAGCGGGTGGAGGACTGCGATGGTGAAGGTGAAATTGCGGGCGAAGATGACACCGCCAAAGAACTTGGTGTACGTCGAGGAACAACAACTGCCTGGGTGTTGACTGCGGTCCCTTCCTGCTGAACCTGAACCAGAAAAGTATGTAGAGCTCGAGCCTCTGCCTTTTGGGAGACGTTGCTCAGGTAATGAAGAAGTGGCTGCAGAGGGACCACGACGGTCGACCGAGTTGCGCCCTGTTGCTTGAAGTGTCGCTTTGTTTCCACTGGCATTGTCGATGGATTCTTAACGTGAAGTGCTGCTGCAACATGATTGCGCACCAAGTACGCCAGTACATCACTTTTTGTTCCGTCATCTGCAAGATGTGCCGGTTAGATCCCTCAAATTGCATAAATTGAAGTTGCAATTAGATGATACCTTCTTCGCAAGATTCGAAATACCCCTGGATGAAATTGTCATTGTAGGTAAGCACGGTCGACGAGAGGCCGTACTGCTCAAGTCAACAGGTAAGCTGTGGTTTGGTTTTTCTGCCGAAAAAAAAAAAAACAATTTACGGCGCGAACCAGACGGTCGGTGTTTCTGGCCATGTGAAGCTTGGATGTGTTTGCTAGGCAGTAGACGGTGGACATAGGCGAAGGAGAAAGCCCGAGCGTTTTATGTGCTCTTTGCTTGTCGACACAATGGCGACTGGCCGGCACCAAGCAATTCCACCAATTTAAATCGAACGTTTTTTTTCCACCGAAGGCGCCAACGCGCTTCCTTGATCGCTGCGGGCGCTGTACACTGCATAGTATAGAGTACAGCTGCGGGCGTTTGGCCTTGATATCAAGCGCCTCTTGGGGGGATTTTCTCGGGATGGACTGCGGCAAACGCGAGACACGGCGGTGACGCGTACCGCCGAAGGCGGCGGCACTCGGCGCGCTGGTCTCGCGTTGTGCGTGGGCTGATTCGACCGACAATCGCCACAGGCCGTCGTGTGGGCCACGTCAGCGCTATCGAGATTGCCTTCGGAGACGACCTGACAAACGATCGTGGGCCTCACAAATAAAAGCTGGAGGCTTCGTGAAGAGATAACAATTCCACAATCACACCACGATGGCGCAGCAGTGCTGGACGACCTTCTTGCTGGACACTGACATGGAGAACCCAAGCGATGAAGAGTGGTGCACAATGCCCACCGAAGAAGTTCACATCTCGGGTGCAAGGCCTTCCGAGGAGAGCCAACTGGCTCAGGAAATGGCGCCAGCCGCTCCACTGCCGACCTCTCTGCTCGACTTCATCCGGTGCACTGCATGCAAAAAGGTTATGAGCACGATGGTGGTGGTCGCCTATCTTCGTGCTCACGCACCGTTCTGCAGGAACCGCGTCATGCAGTTGAGTCTAGCTGTTGTGGCGAGGTCTGGTGTTGGAATTGCCTGGTGAAGGCGTGGCCACAAACCTGCAGTATCTGCTCCTCCCCTACATCGCCCGACTGCTACAAGCCGGCCAAAGCCATTGAGGTCGGCTTCTCTTCTTGTTGCTGCGCGCAAAGAACGCCTCTCACGCCAGCCGTTTTGACCTTCTGCAGAAGCTGATGAAGGAAATCAAGGCCGCATCGGGCTCGTCCCCACGTTCTCCATCTCACCTTGCACTATCGCAGCACGAAGATGTGGCCGTCTACGACATGCTTTTTGCATGCCCTGATGAATGCGGCGTCTTCCTGCCGCTACATGAACTCAAAGTACGTCGACACTGCATGCTGGTGGTGCTTCATGCTCACATCACATTGACGTACAAACGTGGCCGTGAAGGACCACACGAGCGAGTGCCAGGCCGGAATGATCTGCCCCAATGGCTGCTTCACGCAGCTCAAGAAGCTGGAGATGCGCGTCCACTTGGCCGACGAGTGCCCGCTGACCTTTGTGCCCTGCGGGTTCGAGTGCTGCGACGAGCCCGTCATGCGGTGCGAGCTGGACGACCACTTGGTCGACGCCATTCCGCAGCACATGCGTCACCTCCTCGCTCGCCTGGAGGCGCAGGAGGCCGCCACGGCCGAGCTTCAGCGTAAGTTCGACCAGCGCGCCGCCGGGCGTGTCGACCTCTCCGCGCTTGCCGGCCGCTTCATGACCTCGGTCGAGCCCGTTTGGCAAGGTGCTGTCCCCCTGGGGGACAAAACAAACGTTGACAACGACTGATGCACTTCATGCGCATCACACGCACACAGAAATCCGTCGCCGTGTGCCCCAAGAAGCGTGGCCGCCGGCCCTGTTTGCGTTGGTGCTCGTCGTGGCATTATTCTTTCTGCCGCTGCTCTTCATGATGGTGCTCCTGGTCCAAAGCTTGCCGCTGGCCCTGACACTGCCCATGGCCTCCACCTTGGGCCTGGGCTGCTTCACTCTTGTTGTCGGTGTTTGCTGCATTCTTGCCTGACGCCATTGTTGGGAACTTTTGTACATAAAACATCCTTGGTCTTGAAATGGTTCCTGACTCTGCTACGATCCGCCGGTTCGGCTCTGCGCCATCGTTCGCCACTGGGCCAACAGCCGCTCGCGCCTCGCCTGCAGCGACTCTGCCGTGTGGGGCACCGCACACGCACGAAATGGAGTGATTAGGCGTTGAGTCTCAACACACACACATACACAACAGCCACGCGCACAAGGCCCAGAGCGGCGCACACCTTGCATGGCGGGCGCGGCCCGGGGCAGCGGCGGCAGCATGTCGTCGAGCAGCACGCTGCCACTGGCCTCGTCTGTCGGTGGCGGTGGAGCCGATGGGGAAGGAATTGCCGGACGAGGCGGAGACGAGGGCGGCGGCGGTGGTGCCGTCCCTGTGGACGAAGAAGAAGATGTTGATGGTGATGATGGCAGTCTTGCCGTCGTTGCCGTTGTCGTTGTCGTTGCCGTTGTTGTTGACGTTGACTTCGTGGATTCGCTTATTGGCGCCGTTCCCGTCGTCGACGCCCGAGAAGTCGATGGAGGTCGGTACGGTGAGTCCATCCCTGGGGGCACCAATGGCGCCGCTCCAGCGTAGGCCGTTGGCCCCGACGGGCTGGCGTAATACGCGCCAAAGGCGCCGTCGTCGCTCGTGGCGCCGTAATAGTATCCTCCATAGGTGGAAGAGGAGGAGGAGGAGGCCACCGCCTGGCCATGGCCTTGGCCGTAGCCCGACCAACCGTAGCCTGGCGCGTAGTACGCGGCAGCTGCGGGATATCCGGAAGCCGCCGAGTAGGCTGCGTAGTCGTAACCGCTGCTCTGCTGCGGCGGATAGTCGAGTGCTGCCGCGGCAGGGACGACCCCTTGGCTGGTGGTGTCGACGTGACCAACGGCAGCATCGTCGTCGTCCGACATGTCCATGTCTTCGTCTAGTGCACCAGAGTCGTTCTCGCGCTTGCGCTTGCGGCCGCTGGTCTGCGAACTCGCCGGCTTGACGCGCTTGGGGAACTTGCGCTCGACCTGTGCGAGTTGGAATGTCAGACACACACACGCAAACACGCAAGCAGGACACGCGCGCACCAGCCGCGGGTCCAGCGCGAGGCCAAGCCCCGGATAGTCCTATCGGACACGCACACGACAAGGTCTGTGCGTGAGACCGGCCGCGTCTTCCACAAGGAAGGGCTAAAGGACGTGCGTACCACCAGTTGGACGACTTCGTCGTCGTCATCGTCGTTCGCTTCGCTGCTCTCCTCCGGGCCGCGATAAAGGTCGTCGTCTTGTGCGTCCAGGTAGATGTAGGCCGGCAGCGTCTGCCCGCGCTTGCGCTCTGCCATCATCGCATTGATCAGTTTAAAAATCCAAAAAATAAGAAATAATAATAATGATAAATCAATACAAAATGGCGCCATGGTACCCATGGGCTTGCGGCGTCGACCAACGTAGCTGGGCGGGTAGCCCCATGCTCGCATGTTGGCGTAGTAGGGCGGCTCGTCGCCGTCCGCCATCCCGAGCGCCGCGCGGAGCTCGTCCGAGAGCTTCCCGGGCGCCAGCTTCTCGGCCAGCATCAGTCCCGGTGATGCGGCGTACCTGTTCTCACCTCGTCAGCGGCAAGCATTAATAAAATAAATAAATAAATCAATAAAGAACCGAAAAAGGCGGCGGACCGGCCGTTGAAGCGGATGGGCGTCGAGCCCAGCAAGGCGCGCCTGTTCCGCTGGATCCGCTGCGGGTCACGCGGCTGCGCAGCCACATACACGTGGCCGAGGCTCAGCTTTTCGCTCCTGCGTGCCAGCTGCAGCAGCATTAGGGGACATGGGTCGTACGGCGGGACAGTCGGCAATCGTGTGGCCGGGCTGCTCGCAGTTGAAGCATGTGCGCTGGTCCGACGCATCGGCCTCCCTGTGCGCGCAGTTCCAGTGCAGTTTCAGCTCTCGGACTCGAGCACGACGAGATGGGGCGACGTCACTTGTCCTCCTTTGGCTGCGTTCCGTCAAGCGGCGCGCATAAGGGCGGGTCGTAGATGGGCACTTCGGCAAAGCTGGGCGCCTCCACGCCAGGCGCATAGATCGGCCCGCCCAGGCGCACCAGCTGCGGGCCCTGCATGTCAATGATAATGATGATGAGTTGGTTGGCCAAGGGCTCGAGGGTGGGTGGGGTACATCGTCGGGGTCGACGAGCCTGATGTAGTGGACCCGCGTGGCGGAGCTCGGCGCATAGCGCGGTGCCCCAAAACGCGGGATCGCCTCCGCCTTGGAGCGGCAGTGCACCAGCACGCTTTCCACCTTGCTGATGTCCTCCCTGCTC
>NAVB01001808.1:0-12416 GCA_002179805.1 Acanthamoeba lenticulata | reverse complement strand
ATATCATAAAATGAACTGAAATAAAGATAATAATAATAATTGATTTCGAAAAAATGAAGCAAATAAAAAGAAGAATTATGATAAAAACGAACCATGACGATGCAGGGCGAAGGGGTCGTGCACGAGCCGACAAGGTAGACGATGTTGGGGTGGCTGAGCGAGCTGAGGTTGCGCATCTCGCGACTGAAGTCTTCGAGCGAGGTATTGAGCGACGACGAAATGAAGGTCTTGACGGCGACGATGGCGCCTCGGTAGTTGGCCTTGTTGACGATGCCGTCAGAGCCCTTGCCGATCGGAGGGCCCATCATGTGCAGCTCCGAGTAGTCGATGATGGGCTCCTTCACGCCGCGCTCCTTAATGTCGATCTGCGTGAACGGCAGGATCGATCGTCGTCGCTTTCGCTCCTTGTAAAGCCTTGATTTTTATTTCAATATATTCAAGTAAGTTTCATAAAAAATCTGGTAATTTTGTATGAAAATAAGAAAATAATAAAAAATATGACTACTAGTTCGTGGACGTACCAGAAGGAGAAGCCGATGGCGGGGATGACGAGGAGGGCGCCCGAGCCGCACACGATGATGAGGATGTCGATGGCGGTGATCGGCGGGGTCGTGGGTTTCGACGGGTCCTTGTAGTGGAATGTGAGGCTCGAGTTGGTAAACTCGCGCCCGTTCTGGCTCACCCACACCATCACGGCACCCTACGGCGCGTTCGCCATCAACGACAACGACAACAAAAGTCAGGCGATGAGATCCTCAAGTGAAGAGGGAGGAGATGATCATGAAGATGGAGTGAAAAGTGCGAACCTCCTGCGTGGTCGGCGGGACGCCCAGGCAGATGACGCTGCTGACGTTGGTGTTGTTATTGTTGTTGTTATTGCCGAAAACGCGGGGAACCTCGCGAAGCCCACGCGCCGCGCTCGAGCTCGAGGGAACCGGGCTGGCGGTCGCGTTCAGGATCGGCAGCGTCTGGTTGCTGAACACGGCCGAGATCACCTTGTCCCCGAACTTGCACAAAATGCCTGCCATCATCATCAAGTTAATTTTCCAGAATATTAAAAGAATAAATACCATACACACGTTAAGGACACGAAGCCAAGCGGGGACGCACCGTCCTGCGGGTTGGGGAAGAAGTTGTAGCCCCAGACGCGCACGTTGTAGCCACCTCCAATGCTGCCAGATGGTGGGTCGAGGCTCAACAGGGTGGGCGACTCTGCGCGTGTGAGGAGTAGCTGAGATGAGCCCAGTGCCAGCTCTGACATAAGAGAAGAGAGGAAAGAAGGAGGAGAAAGAGAGGCACCATAGTAGAGGAACGTGAGGTTTTCAGGACTGAGAACGCGGTTTTGCAGCTGGATGGCGACCGACACGGGGCCGGCACCGCTAGGTCGCATCTGGGGGCAAGACAGCTGGGTTGAATTGACCCACTGGCAGAACTGCACGGTAATACCCGCCTCTGCACAACAAGACCAAGGAGAAGAACAAAGAATTTTGGGACATCGAATTCAATCGTCAATTTGAGTGTTCAAGTCCCAGCTGCGCGGGTCTAAAAGAATGCCACTCGATTGAAAAAGAAAGAAAGACGTAGGTACCCCAAGAGATCTGGTAGGTCGCATTTGCCCTAAGATCTTGGCCAATTGCTACAATGTTGTCGGTGGAGGTGAGCGGGCCCGAGGAGGGAATCAATCGTGTGATGATGCCCGGAGGAGGATCATGGTGTTGAGCTGCTGGCGCAGAGATGAAGAAGGCAAGAAAGAGGAGGGTCAAGAGAGCAGGCAAGCGTTGAAGTTCCATGTCGACCTGAAAAATTGGAATGTGTGCTGAAGTGATTTGGCAAAGGAGGCGTCAGGAGAGTAGAGTAGCAGGAGGATTAGAACATGGAGGGGCGGCTTGTGGGGCGAGAAGGGTTCGCCTCTCACGAATTGAAGAGCGCCCTGATGTGTTGTTTCCGGTCCTTCCGGTCTTTTGCAGGCGAAAAACTCTCCCGGCGATTGGCGAATTGAGCCTTCATGAAAAACATTAAGAATTTTCATTCAACTTTCGCATTTAAAACTTGCCCCGAGCCCCGCCAAGAGTACATCTTGCTCTTTGGCCTTGGGACACCAGCAGTGTTTTTGGCTCTTCTCTTCCAAAGTGGGGTGTGGTCGAACTTTTGGTGAGCTTCCCAACAAAACAGTTCAGACCTGATCGATGGGTCTCAGTTGAACTGAATTTTGGCGCCAAAATAACAAACTGGAAGCTGTTTGCATAACGTTGTGACAACTTGTCGCCCTATTTGGTGCTCACAACCTTCACTCTTGGGGGCGTTTGCCTCATACAAAACATGGAAAACCTTCCCACAACCTTCCCCTCTGACTTCGAGATCAATTTGGAGCCTCTCATCGAAGGTGGCAACACCAATAATCTTGCCCGAATGGTACTTTTCCCAATCGCCGTAGGCAGTTAATCACCACTTCTTCTGAAGATGTACTTGCAGATCCTGGTTCTGGACAAAAGCCGAATGGGCAGTTGCAAATCCCTGAGCCGGGAGCAGCTCACCGCCCTAATCTCAAACCACGGAGGCAGCGTCGTTCCGATGCTATCACCTGAGGTGTGTTCAGTTCAGTTCATTCATCTTGGGTCTCTTGCCACTCACGCACCAGCAGGTGACGCACATCTTTAGCGAAACAGAAAAGGCGCCACTTCCACGTTCAGCCGCCGCGTCGAACATCCCTGTTCTCAACTCGTGCCAACTGGCTGCGCGCATTGACACCGCGCACGTGTGGCGCGAGCTGGCGCGGTTCGAGGCCGAAGAGCAGCGACGCCAGGAGGAAGAACGCGAAGAAGCCGTCCGCGCAATGGCTGCCAAGGAGGAGATGAAGAAGAAGGCGGCCGAAGAGCGAAAACAAAAGGAGATGGACAGGAAGAGGAAGCGGGCAAGTCGGTCCGAAGAGGGTGAGCAAGGAGGAGACACCAACCCAACGGTGGCGGTGGTGAAGAACGAGGAGGAGAGTGAGAAAGATGGTGGTTTGCTGAAGAGAGTGGTGAAGCGGGTAGCCAAGCGCCGAAAGCTTCCGGCCGCGACCACCGACCAGACCACCAACACGGTGAAGGTGAAGGAAGAAGACGAAGAGGAGTCCGTGCCCAAAAGTGTTGACGTACCGTCCACACCTCTCCACATCAAGCGACGGCGATTCGAGGGGAAGGTGTTCTTCCTCTTGGGCCGGTTCGAGAGGAAGCAGGCCGAGATGCAAGCCTTCATTGAGGAGAACGGCGGTGAGGTGGCCAAGTCCATCACGCGCAAAGTGACGCACCTGCTCACGGCCCAGGGCGACGACGGTACCGTCGCGTTCAAGCAAGCCCGCCAGCGCGGCCTGAAAATCATCACCGAGGGCCGCCTCAACGAGTTCATGATTCAGGCGCGAGCAACAACGACAGCAACGACAGCAACGACGACAACGACAACATCAACGTCCACGCTGCAAGTGCCCTCCACGCCGGTGACAAGCGCTGCCCAGCGACGTGAGCACGCGCAGCGAGTCGCCCTGACGCCCCTCCCCTTCTCCTCCGCTGAGCCCATTGTGCAGCTTTCCATGGACGCCTCGCCCAGCTGGTACGAAGGAATAGGGCCACATGGTTACTCACATCGTTTCTCCAAATCTGTTAAGCTCACCCCACCTCCTCTTTGTTGAGCAGGAAGGTCATCAAGAACTACAAGAAGGCCAAGAAGAAGGAGAAGGAAGAAAAGGAAGAGGGCAAGAAGAAGAAGAGCAAGCGGAAGCACTCGACTGACAAGGAGAACGTGTCGCCTCTGCGATTCTCTTTGTGATCAAGCCCATAACAGGACTTGTACTACAAGAAGAAGGCGTCTGGGGTGGGCTGACAGGAGCCTTCCTGGAAATAAATCAAAAATAATAGACGCTTTGGCGCCAACTCAAGAATTGACAACCAAACGCAAGGAGGGGGGACCTGATGTGGATCTTGACCTTGATACCGCATGAAGGCAAGGGCACAGGTGCGTGACTGCTTCCCCACGTACACACAATCTCCAGTTGTTTTTCACTGTCAAGCATGTGGTCATCAATTTGGTGAATTGTTTGATCTGCAGAGGTGGTCCACTATCTACACACGGGCAAGCACAGCATCGGCCGCAAAGGTTCCTTCCTTCTTGTATAGACTCTGTGGCTGTCTTCCCCCATGCGCTCAACCTGCACAAAATCTCGACCCCACCCCGCTGTTGTGTGCCTGTCCAGGTTGTTCAGTAGCCTTGACAGACAAGTCGGTGTCTCGCCTGCATGCCGAGCTTGAAGTGACGCACGCCAAGACCGACCTGGCCCTGCCCGAGCGACGTCCACGGGTGGCTCTCACTGACCGCTCGCGCTTTGGCACCCTCCTCAATGGCGAGCGGGTGCCGACGGGCGCTGCCGACCTCACGCTCAGCGAGGGCGATGAGCTGCGGTTCGGTGTGAGTCCCGATGTCTACCGCCTTGGCTTTGTCCCGCTGGTCGCTCTCTGCGGTGATGGCCTCGCGCCCGCCCAGCAGGCCACCGTTCTCAAGCACATTCACCAACTCGGTACGGACGCGCGGCCTGCCCTTTGCCCCTTGGCTCAGCAGAGTCCCTGACGGCCTTGGCCGACCAGGCGGGCACGTGACGTTTGAGGCCGATCGGGCGACGCTGAGCGTCGTGGGCGCGATCGACCTAGGCCACTCGGGACCGCCGGCCGGCCTGCAGCTGCTGCGCTCGCTCGTCGCCGGGCTGCCCATCGTCACGCCGGCCTACCTGCAGGCCATCGTCGACCGACCTGGTCTGGCCGCGCCGCTCCCGCCGCTGGCCAACTACGCCCCCGACGTGCGGCCCGGCGATGGCGACGAGGCTCGGGCCATGCGGGAGCATCTGCGCCTGACCGCCGGCGCCCAGCATCAGACGTCCGCCGACGCGGCCGCGGCCAAGTACGCCGGCCTGTTTGAGGGCAGGACCTTTGTCATTCTGTCGAGCAGCCAGGTTCGTGCAGGCCTCTCCCCCCTCCCCCTTTGTGCTCCTCCTCGGTGGGCTGACCACTCCACCATCCAGGCTGAGCTCGGGGAGCTCCTCGCAGTGCTCGGTGGCCGCGTGATCCAGGCCACGACCGAAGAATTTGACGACGCGCCGTCATTCTACCAGACGCACCGGCTCGCCTGCGTCGTTGTGCCTCCTGTGGCGGTACGTTCTCCACACGAGCCCGTTCAGCGCTGCCGCTTGCTGGCTGACTCGAGCGAGCGCGCGCAGACGGCCCGAGACGAGGACGCCCGGCGTGAGCTGCAGGCGGCCGCTCGGCGGCTGCGCGAGTTTGAGCGCGTCGGGGCCCGGCCCGTTCCGGCCTCGGAGGTGGCGACCGCCATCATCCTGGCCGACGCCACGTCCTACTGCGTCCCGCCCGCTCCCGCCAAGGCTGGGTCGTCGCAGTCCACGGCCTCTGCCCGGCGGACGCCGTCCTCGACGCCGCCACCACCGGTGTCCGTGGTCGTGCTGGATGATGAGGAAGAGGAGGCGTGGCCGGAGACGACGACGATGACAACAAAGGCGACGGCCAAGCGAAAGCGACAGCAGCCCGACAGCGACGCGGAACTAAGTGGAGGAACGGCCAAGACGACGGCCAAATCACAAACCACGACGGCGACGGCGACTAAGAAGACGGCGGCTGCGCCTGCCGAGGCGGCCAAGTCAAAGCCAGCGGCAGCGGCGACGACAACGAAGGCGGCAGCGACGGAGACCTCAAAGGGAAAGGGCAGCGCCACGCGAGACGCGATGGTGATTGACTCGTCATCGCACGCGGCAGTTCTCGAGCAGGAGGAGGAAGACCGTCCGCAGAGGTCGCCAGACGGTGGGCGAGCCCAGAAGAAGCGCAGGACCGACGACAATGACGAAGCGCACCAGCAGCATCAGCAACAGGCTGGCGAGGTGGGCGAGGCCGAGACCGCCGTCGCCGCAGCGGATAACCAGGGCGAGGGGGACGGGGCCAAGCCCGCGGCAGCCGGAGTGGGTGAGCGGCTGATGGTGACCGCCACGCGGCGCCTCGTGGCCCGCTCACCGGCCTCTTCGACCGCCCCCAACTTTAAACGATTCACCAAGGCACGTTCGAGTGTCGTTGCCCCCGACCATGATGTTCTCGCCTGATGATCGGCGCATCCGTGTGCTCACGCTCACTCGTTTGTTTTTGTTTTTGTTTTTGTTTTTGTTTGTGTGCAGAACGCCGGCGGGCCGAGGGCGGGAGCGGAGGCCAGCCAGAAGGCGCGGCCGCACGTGATTGCCTGTGTGGAGGACGACGGCAAGCCGTCAGAGGAGATGGAGGCCTGGCTCCGCGAGTCCAACGAGACAGGTCCAACCCATAGGCCATATATAGCCTTCCTCTCTTCTACCAACAACGTTGAGCAGCTTGGATTGACATTTGATGATGATGGTGGTGGTCGTTGGCTGGTCGCAGAGCGCGGGACGGTCAAGCAGGACACGGCCGCCGACGAGCTGTGGGAGGCCAAGCCGCGCCTCTTCCCGGCCCGATCCGCCGTGGCCGCATCATCGTCGTCGACAAGTCGAGGCACGAAAAGCGCCGCCGCGACGAAGCCGACAACGACGATCACGCTCACGCGACACATGCGGTCGGCGTCGACCTCGTCGGCCCCGGTGGCTACCGCTCCCGCCCCAAAGAACCCGGCGTCATCACGACGACGCAAGACCACCTTTGTCTGATGTGTGTCCTGTGCCCACATTATTTTACAGATTTAAAAATCATAAAGCAAAAATAATCATTTTCTTGGCCTTTTTTTTTGCTTGTATCTCACGATGGAGAGCGGTGGTGGGTCGGTTGACTTTGCTGCTATCCAGCGCCGCAAGACGGCCGACTACTTGGCTGTCCTGGCTGAGTCTCGCCACGCTGCGCCGAAAGGTAGTACCCACTTCATCGTTGGGCGAATTGGGGACAGAGATCTCTGGAGATTATGACTCTCATGCGCACCACGGTTACACTTGAACGCTCCAGATTTCTGGGAGGTGGTCGTCGTGACGGCTGCAGATGAAGACCAGAAGCGCTTCTATGAGTGCCAACTCGACGAGCGCTGCAAGAACGGTTCCATCCCTTCTCGGATCACGTTCGTCCCCTCAGCTCTTCCACGAAGGTGTAAAGTAGCTCACGCGTGACCTGGTACAGGTACCTCGTGATTGAGGACCCACCTGGCTACAAGATTGGCTGCGGCGGGTCCACCATGCACGTCCTCCATCTTCTCGACGAGCGCTACGGCCCGCAGCTCTACAACAGTTACTACAACGCCCCACAAAAACAACCAAAATAAAAAGAACAAAATACTAAAATAAACAAACAAAAAACCAACAGTGAAGGTGTTGATCGTGCACGCGGGCGGCTACAGCAAGCGGCTGCCCAACCACAGCGCCACGGGCAAGATCTTTGCCTCGGTCCCGTTCGCGCTCGGTACCGACCGCTGATGATGATGATGCTTTGATGTCCTCTCCATCCCTTTTGTCTTCCTCCTTGACGATTGGTCGCATTTGGCTGCGCGCCAGTGGAGGGCGGGCCCGGGTGCTCCATGCTGGAGCTCAAGTTCGTGATGTTTATCGACTTCCCGCGCAACATGGCCCCCGGCGTGTTCATCTCCTGCGCGGACGACATCGAGCTCTTTGAGTCCCGCGGTTCGTGAGCCACGTCGTGTCGTGTCGTGTCGTGTCGTGTCGTGTCGTGTCGTGTCGTGTCGTGTCGTGTCGTGTCGTGTCGTGTCGCTGAACGCGTGTGGCGCTGCGGGCAGGCTGTGATTTCCAGCAGACGGGGTTCACGGCCATGTCGCACCCGGCCGAGGCCGAGATCGGCCTCACGCACGGCGTGTTCGTGCTCGACCAGAACCTGTCCGACCGCGTGCTGCAGGCCAGCGGCGCTGGCGACGCCGACGGTCAGCTGACCGACGCGTCGCCGGCGGCGGCCCTGCCCGTGCACGCGTGCCGACGCTTCCTGCACAAGCCCTCGATGGACCTCATGAAGCAGGCCGGAGCCTTCCTCGCCAACCAGCAGGTGATGGTCGACAGCAACTTCTTCTTTGACACCAACGTGGCCAAGACGCTGCTCAAGTACTACAGGAGCGCGCAGCCGCTGACGTGCGAGATCGACGCCTATGGCGACTTCATGCAGGTCCGTCCTGTCCTCGCCTCCTCTCGTGCTGCCGATGTCATGCTGACGTCATCCTACACACGCGCGCAGCCGCTCGGGAGCGAGGCCGACGACAGCTACCTGGCCAACACGCGGAACGTGAGCGTCGTCACGGACTCGCTGGCTACTGTCCGTCGTGACCTCTACGACCTGCTCAAGGGCGTGCGCCTGAATGTCATCCCCTTCATCCCGTCCCTCTTCATCCACGTCGGCACCTGCCAAGAGTACCTCGGTTTGTTCCCTCATCATTTATTTATTTATTTATCATTATATTTAATTTTACATTC
Organism: Acanthamoeba lenticulata; assembly: GCA_002179805.1. Lineage (NCBI taxonomy): Eukaryota > Discosea > Longamoebia > Acanthamoebidae > Acanthamoeba > Acanthamoeba lenticulata. Next base: position 3,967 of record NAVB01001808.1, on the reverse strand, counting down.
TAATAATACTTTTTTAAGATTGCTGCTAATGGAAGTTGGAATGCAGACCATTTCTGCGTGAACCTGCCAAGGCTCGGGTTTAGCCGTCACGTCTACAACGCGGGCCAGCCGAACGCCGAGACGCGGGACGAGTGCAGCACGCTGCACTGCCTCCTGGGCGGCGACGTGCGCGTCCACGCCATGTCGGTCGTGGAGTACTGCCGCTTTCCGCGCGCAGCCGTCATCGGCCGTCGCTGCATCCTCAAGTAAGCACTAGACTAGTGTCCTCTCATCACTGTAAGTAAGCAAGCTGACGTGTCACGGCATTCCTGGAATGCTTCACAACTACAGCGACCTGCAGGCCGACGAGACCACGGAGGTGGCGATCCCGGATGACCTGATCATGCAGACGCTGCCCATCCGCGACACCGATCGTGACGACGCCGAGCAGGGAATGTGGGTCACGTCCTTCTTCGGCATCGGCGACGACTTCAAGAAGAGCGTTGCCTCGACGAACGAGGCCGGTCCGCAGTTGCTTCAGCTCCGGGGTGAGCCGCTGAACACAGTGGCCGCGCGGTTGGGCGTCTCGGCCGACGCCCTCTGGGCGCCCAGTGAGCAGCAGCGCAGCCTCTGGAACGCCAGGTCCGACCCCCTCTTGCCCGTCGTCTTCGTTCTTGATCGTTTTCGTTCTTTCTTCTTGTTTCCTCACAACGCCAACAGACTCTTCCCGGTGGCGAGCTCGCCGGAAGAGTCGCTGCGTCTGTCGCTGGCTGCGCTCGCCGCCATCTTCGGAGGCTCGGTTCACCAGGACGAAGAGCTGAAGCGGACGAGGCGCGTGTCGTGGGAGGAGGCCCTGAAGTGGAAGGACATGCCGACCCTCATGCGCAAGCGCGCGACGCACCTGCAGGCCATCCAAGCTGCGCAATAAGTACAAGAAGGGAGCTTCTTCTTGGAACACAACAGGAACCAACGATGCTGGTGTCCTGCTCGCTTTACATTCAACGATTGTGTGATGCTTTATCTCTATACATTGGCTTTTGTGTCATTCGATAATGACTTGCCCGCCGCGTCTTCTCTTCAACTCTCTCCTTCGTCTCTACTTGCACAATGTCTCTCTCCATTTAACTATGTACACGCGCGTCTCTCGCTCTTACTCCTCGTGGAGGTCGTCCTCGCCCTCGAGCTGGTGCATGTGCTCGCTGCCATCCTTCTCGCCGCCGACGAAGCCGGTCATCTGTTGTTGCTGTTGACGCACGGTCTCCAGCATCGGCTGCAAGATGCGTCGTCGAGCATTGATGAACCAGTTGCTTATCTGGTTGATGGTGAGGCCCGTTTGGCTCGCGAGCTGGCGTTTCTGTTCCTGTTGTACAAAGGGTAAGCTTGATGCGTAAAGTACTTCCGGAATCTGCGGAAATGACGAACCTCGCTGGGGTAGGGGTGGAAGAGATGCTCGAATAACCATTTCTTCAGAATGTTGGTAGCGCGCTTGGGTAGGTTGCCTCGCCTCTTCTTGTTGGCCTCCGTCTCGAGGACATCGCCCTTGCGCTTGCCCCCACTTCCTTCTTGGGCCGCATTAACGGTCGTGGTGAACCGCTGGGCGCCTTCCTTGAGCAGGGTCAGGTAGCGCGATGAGAATTGGTCGCATAGGTCGAAGATTTTCTCAAGCTGAGTGGCGTGCTGGCGCTGGAGCTCGATGTATTTAATCACGTAGACGTCCGCCGATTCCGATCTATCGGCTCCCCCGTCCGAGCCCCCAAAATGAGAGGGCAGCGGAGGCAAGGCCGACGAGGGGATCGTTGAGGAAGCCGACGGCAGGGCCCCACCAGCCAGGCCCAGTTCTGCGGCAGAGGAGGTGTTCAGGCCCGCGACTTCGCATCGACGCAGGGCGTCGAGCACCTCGGGGAAGAGCGCGTGGTTGTGGAGTAGCTCCGCGCCCTGAGACTGAGTCTGCTGTTGCGAGGACATCATGGGCGGCAGCTGATGCTGCTGGTAAGGCGACTGCCCGAGAGGCGCCAGGGTGTATCCTCCATGTAACTTCATGCTGCCCAAAGTTTCTATTTAGGAGCTCTGCGTATGTTCTTCTTGTCTCTCGGTGACGCGAGGCCAAGAGGGTCCAGAGAGGAGGTGATGGTTGAGGTGATAGCCGATGGTGACGGATAGGAAGTGAATGAAATGGCACAAAGCGTGCGGGTGGTGAACTCCTCTCAGGCTGTGTGGGGTTGAGGGTGTGGGGGAGGAGAGAGCGGTTGTGGCGGTTGCGACTGACGAGAAGAGGCAGAGAAAAACGGGCAGAAGAAAGCTTTTGTCGTTGCCACCCAATGGGCGATAATGTCAGGCGACCGTATTTTTTGTGACGCCTCCGTGTCAAATGCCGCGGAATTGACACGGCCAAGCTCCTGACACGACACGGCAGCCGCCAACAACGGTTCAAATCCCGTACCGGCTGGTGAGTGGAAAAGAATTTAAACAATGATAAAAATGAAATACAAAAGTGATCAAAATGCCGTGCTCAAGGGCGGAGGCCTGCCCAGTACTGGCGAAGCCACTTGTCGATGAGCTGCGCCTCCTGCTCGCGTGCGCGCTGCACGTAGATCGGGTCCTCGGGAGAGGGCGCCCAGAGGTCCAGATGATGGGCCGCCTGCAAGAAATGTGAGTCAAGGGCTGTCTATTCGAGCTTGAGCGCATCACGCACCTCGGGGATGACGATCGCGATGAGCGAGTCCGACAGCGACTTGAGCATGCCGCTCGTGTGCCACGGGTCTGAGGCGCAGCGCGTAAATAGGCAGGTGTGAGAGAGGCGCGTAAAGAGATTGTAAAGAGAAACAGCATGTACCGAGAAGACCGTTGGAGAAGATGATGTTGCTCGAGGCCGTCAGGTTGAAGCCACCAAACTGAATCCGAGCCCTGTGTGCGCGTATTGTACGTGAGTGCCTCGAGGTTCCCACTTCATGCAGCAGTAGCATACCAATTGGGACGGAGGGTAACGCCAAACTCTTGCTGGCACTGCTGAATGTCGGCCGTGAGGTTGTAGGTGGCGCTCGGGAAGATGCCCGAACTGCCCGATGGGAGGTAGACCTGTTGTTGTTGTTGTGAAGCTCCATGTGGGCCATCAATAAGAGACATGGCCAATTTAAATCGCGACCGAACCACGGCGATGAAGACGTACCTCGGTGCAGTGAAGGTAGTCCCACCCGCAGCACTTGCCCCAATCAGGCACGTCCCTGGGAGGTGCCTGGCCGTGAGCCACCCCGCGACATTGAAGAAGAAGAAGAAGAAGAGAAGCAAAAGAAGACGCGCACCGGGTGATGTCGTAGCACGAGTTGGCGCCGGTGTTGTTGTAGAACACGCCGATGGCATAGGCAAAGGCCTCGGCCAACCCGTCACCGGCCTTCTCCACAAGTCGGTCACAGGTCCGGTTGACGGGCCATCCTGCATAATTGCAGCACAAGGGCATCGTCATCATCGATGTTTTTTTATCCTCTGTCTTCTTCATCATCATCATCATCATCATCACCACGACAAGGCCCAACAACGAGCGAATGAAGGAAGGACGCACCGGGCAGGGAGATGCCATAGTTGGTGGGGAACGGGTAGTCGAGCATGGCCATTCCGATCAGGCCGCTGTTGACCCACTGGATGACGGCCTCGGCATCGGCCTGCGAGTTGAGCGGGGAGCACAGTTTGAAGGCCTGTGCGAAGCGCGCGCGGCCCTCGGCCGTGGCCGAAAGCTCCTGCAGTTGTCCAAAGGCCTTGGCGACCAGCGGCGCGCAGGCTGAGCCCCATCCCCCCCCCCAGTGACGTGATGATAAGAAGTTGCGCTTAACGGAGCGCGACAGCGAAGCGAGGCGGAAGGGACATACCAGGGTGCGCCTGGGCAAACGTGTCCGACGCGCTGTCGGTGAAGGCGTAGGGGCTGATGCCCGTCCCGTAGAAGGCCAGTGGGGCTGCGCCAGGCGGAGACATTTGTTGTCAGCTTCGGAAAGAAGAA